>RPOG01002284.1:0-99809 GCA_008086565.1 Thalassoma bifasciatum | reverse complement strand
TCAGGCTGTAAACAAGTGGCGCTCTGTGCCTGACCCAGTGTGTTGGAATTTCTCCGCTATAGAGAAAGAAGCGAAGGAGAGCGAGTGTGAATCCAGATTTAGGTCAAAGACACCGTTCAGGAGGCACGTAGGAAAAACAAGGAAGTGCAAAGAGAGAGAGAGTTTTTGGAGTCTCAGTCTTTTCTGCTGAATATTTATCTTAAACCATCACCTCCTCTGCCAACATCTACAACGTCCTGTACAGAGAGATGTGTAGGAGGAACAGCTGAGGAGGCAAAACACATTAATTCCTCCTCCTCCTCCTTCATCAGTCTTTGAGATCAGACAGCTCACGTCTGCAGAGAGAGATCAAAACAGAGGTGACACACACGCACAAGTCGCTGCTTGTACCGACCTGGCAGACGGCGGCGTTTGTGGGCAGAGCCGAGACAGAGGAGCTCCCTGCAGAGGAGGCGATAGAAAGAAGAGTTTGAGGGCTTTTTGTTTACAATTCTAATAAAGTCGGGATGCCGTGTGAAACAGATAATAGCGAAATACAACAGTTTTCTGATACATTTTATTAGTGTTTTCTGCAAATATTTACTCATTTTGAAGTTGATGCTGAAACCAAGACACATTCTGCACTTGTTACAACAGCGTGGCTCTGTAGTAAAAGAGTGCAGCTAATTGAAAATAGTGTCCTCAGTGTTGTTCAAAGGAAAGGTGATGTAACACGGTGAGAAACATGAACCTGTCCATTAGGGAACGATTTTGGGAGAAATTCCCAAAGAAGCAAACAATGGGGAAAAAAGTGGTGAGAAAAAGTGACTTAAATGTCCAAAAACCAACACAAATTGGCAAGAATATTCCAAAAATTCTTGGAAAATAGTCAGAATGCAGCAACAATGGGGGGAAAAGTGATAAAAACAGTGAAAAGTGGGCAAAAATAGCCCAAGGCAACAAAAAAATGGTAAAGGAACTTGGAATAAAGCTTAAAAAATTGTCAGAAAATAACAGCAAAAATGGTCCAAAAGTTGTGAAAGAGAGCAAAAAGTGACTGAAGTGCCCCAAAACCAACACAAATGGGCAAGAACATTCTGAAAAAGCTTGGAAATAGTCAAAAAGGAGCAACAATTTGGGGGAAAAGGTGACAAAAACGGTGAAAAGTGACTAAAATAGGAAGGAAATTGGAACAAAGCTAGAAATAAAATGGTCAAAAAGTGGTAAGAAATGGTTCAAAAGTTTAGAAAAAAGAGTGAAAATTGACTCAAATGGTCAAAAAACCAACACAAATGTGCAAGAACATTTAGAGAAAATAGTTAGGAGGCAGCAACAATTGGGGAAAAATTGACCAAAACAGTGAATAGATGCAAAAACAAGAAGGAAGTTGAAACAAAACTATAAATAAAATAGTCAAAAGGTGTCAAAAAGTTAACACAATTGGGTGAGAACATCCTGAGAAAACCTGGAAATAGTCAGAAGGCAGCAACAATGGGAAAAAAGTGACAAAAACAATGAAAAGTTGGCAAAAATATCCAAAGACAGCAAAAAATGGCAAAGGAACTTGGAATAAAGCTTAAAAAATTGTCAGAAAATAGCAGCAAAAATGGTCCAAAAGTTGTGAAAGAGAGCAAAAAGTGACTGAAGTGCCCAAAAACCCAAATAATCTTTCCTTTTTCCTTTGCTATTTTTGGTTTTTAGAAGCAGGATTGTATTATCAGTTGAGCTGGAATACCTGAAAGGTGAAGTGAAGGAAAAACTTGGCGATGAAATGGGATGAATCTCAGAGCTCAGGCTGTAACATCATGTTTTAAATCACCGTGAACCGACAGGAAGTGAAAATGTGGCTGTTAAAACAGATTTCTGCAGAGATACCACTGTCTGTGTTTTAGCAACAACGACGCAAAAACATGTCAGGTGGTTTTTAATCCTTCTGACTCATCGACTGTTGACGTTTTCCCCAAATCTCCAAATGAAGTGTTGAAATGATTCCCATCATTAGTTTCTCATCGGTAAACTCTCACACTTCTCACTTTTCCCGTGCGTTTGTGTTTTTCCGAGCAGCGGCTGGTTGAGGCAGGACATCCACTCAGAGGAAGAGGAGATCCACAGTTCTGACGAAGAGGACGACAGCTCCACGTCCAGTAAGGAGCACCTGGACGAGGCCGACCGACAGGTAATCACCTCCCTGGAAACTCATCGTGTGATAATTACGGAGCAATAATCTCACAGAGAATAAAACTTTAGCAGCACTTACAAGTTCTAGGAGAGACGTTTGCAAAAAATAAACAAAATAAAGTTACATAAAGGCTTTAGAGGCAAAATAAGAATAGAAATGTCAACTTTTTATCTGATAGTTTTGAATTTTAATGTCATTATTCAGACTTTTAATCTCAAATTTAAAACTTTTTGTCTCATTTTTAGGACTTTTTCACCAAAATTTAAGCTTTTTATCTCAGGATTTCAACTTTATACTCAAAATTTTTGTCTTTTTGTCATGATTTTAATTTTTGTAATTTCAGAATTTTATTTTTGTATCTCAAGATTTTAACTTTATTTCCAAATTTGGACCTTTTAAGTAATAATTTTAACTATTTTCTCACAGTTTTGATTTTTTTATCACAAAATTTATAGTATTTCTACTTTGTGTCATAATTTTGACCTTTTAACTCAAGATTAATACTTTTTTCTAATGCATGTGACTTTTATCCCATTACATCGTCTGCTGATGACAAAATTTAGACTTTTTTCCCGAATATTAATGACATTTTTTCCTCATAATTTGGACTTTTTGTCCTAGAATTTAGACTCATCAAAATCTCCTGTCATTTTTCTCTGAAAAATTTGAATATTTTTTCAAATAATTTAGAATAAATTGTCTCAAAATTATGAATCTTATCCAAAAAAAGTTTAACTTGGTCTCTTTCATCTCAAAATGTAACATTTTATCACTAATTTTTCACCTTTTTTTTCATAACTTTGACTCATTTGTCTCAAATTTGAGGTTTTGTCTCATTGTTTTGATTTTATTTCAACATTCTGACTCAATATGGGCAAAAAAGAATTCTTAACAAAGCCAAGTTTTCTATTTGTTTTTTTTTTTACTTGCAGAAATGGGCTTCCATAATTATGCGTTTGGCTGATGCAGTTTCCTGTTTCCTGTTTTATTCTCTTCACTTTAAAATAAAAGTCTAATGTTACGGTTGCACCACCCTGACATTTGACAAGGTGAAAATTACGGGACAAAAGTTTTTGACATTTCTCAACAGCTTTAAAATTCTTTTTATTTGCAAAGAATGTTTTATTTAAAAAGGGTCAAGCATAAAATAATGCCACTGTATTTTTAATTTCCATTTACAATAACTGACATTCAATTTTTAGAGTTTAATTACTGTGGATACTTGTCAGGACGGTTGCACCACCTGACATTTTGGGGGTTTGAGGAACCAAAACACAAAAAAACATGTTATATTTTAATAGTTTAAAGATGTGTTCAAATAACACAGGTTTCATAGAATAAAGAAATACATGTGATGAAATACTCAATTCATGATGGAAGGAAATATTGCACTCAGACACAAAAAAAGGGGACGTCACCTCATTGACCCATATACATCTTGCTCTTGTGCAAAAATATGAATAATGCCTCATAATCTCAGTTAAAGTTGAGTTTATATTTTGAACCTCAGACGTTTTCTGGACGTGATGCTGTCACATAAAATCGTCGGAGTGTTTTCAGCGTATGATCGGCATCTCGTCCTATCAGGGCTGTGACTGTCAGACTGGAGCCTGCAGTGATTGTACCAACGTGTGTGTGTGTGTGTGTGTGTGTGTGTTTTAAAGAGGGCAGTGGGCTAACAGGAGGGTTACAGGTTCAGGAATAGCTCCCTTAATGACTGAATGAGGAGGGTTTTTTTTTTTTTTTCGTGGTGCGTGACCCCGTCTGTGATAATGTCAGCGCCTGTGTCTGACGCCCCTCACAGCTCGCATGCATGCACACAGGCTCCGATAGGACCGGGGGGTGGTGGGGGGGGGGCATTACAGAGAGCTGGGGGCCAAGGCTGCTGTCCAAATTAAGTCACAGAGAGACCGCCCCATTACCATTCAGCAGCACGACCCGTCAGAGACACCGAGACGGGCAGAGGAGGGAGAGGTTGTTCCTGCGCTTTCAGGCCTGATTGAGCTGTTCTTTCATCGACTGTAAACTCAACCCTGATGTTTTTACGCAGAGAAAGAAAACACACTCATCATGGTGGTTTGCAGTGAGCCTGTGAGTTCACCAAGACTCGTTTTTGGTGAAAGTCGTCGTCGTCGTCTGATTGTTTGTTTGCATCTCTGATTGTTTGTTTTCTTCCAGCAGGAGGACGAGATGAAGAGAAAGAAGGTCGTGCACATCGCTCAGGAGATTATGAGCTCGGAGAAAGTGTGAGTGACACAAAACATCACCCTCTTGATTAAATTTGTGCTTGTGTTTTTATTCCTCATGGTTTGTTTTTGTTTCCCTAACAGGTTTGTTGACGTCCTGAAGCTTCTTCACATAGTAAGTGTTGTTTTTATTCGATAGTTCCGTGGAAAAAGAAAGAGAAGAAGTTGCGCAGACGCTGTAATTGTCCTGAAAGGCGTTCAAAGCCTCTCAGGGATGGACATGAATTAATGAGGCTGTTGGCCGTCTGCGCCGAGCTTTTCCAAACAGAGCCGAAAACTGCAGCTGAGACTTTTTCATGTTGCTGTGTCGGAGGGTTTTTGGTTTTGCCGTGGGCAGGTGAGCGTGCGACCACAAGAAGGAGCTGCTGCTTTGATGGATTCGTAGCTTTTTCATTTTTTCAGATTCAGGTTTGGTTTGGCTCGGATGAAGTGAGCTTTGTAGTCTTTCCGGTCAGTTTAACAACTACAAAGTTTGTTTATTACTCTGGTTTTTATAGATAATTTCATGGTGAGTGACTCAAAGCGACACAGGAAGAGTTAAAGGGACAGTGAGGAGTTTTTATTACAGATCCTGAAAATATCTCATCTTTAGATATATGCCTGATTGTAATCCACAATTTAAAATGAGATAAGAAGAAATTAAGACTAAAGGCTACAATACAGGCTAGAAGCTAAAACGTAAGCTAAAGGCTAGAACAAGAGCTACATCCAAATAAACAATGGCCAGAGCCTGAAAAACCAGCTAAAGGGTAAAACATTGGTTAAAGGCTTAAAGACACACCAAAAACTAAAAGACAAGCTAAAGGTTAGAAAAAGAGCAAAAGGCTAAAGCATGAACTAAAGGCTAAAATACAGACTAGAGCTAACAGCTAAAGAATGGGCTAAAGGCTTAGACAGAAGCTAAAGGCTAAATCAAAGGCTAAAACAAAACAAAAAAAAAACAATGGCTAGAGCCTGAGAAACCAGCTAAAGGCTAAAACATTGGCTAAAGGCTAAAAGACAAACCAAAAACTAAAAGACAAGAGCAAAAGGCTAAAAAATGAACTAAAGGCTAAAATACAGGCTAGAGGCTAAAAACAGAGCTAACAGCTAAAGCATGAGCTTAACGCTTAAACGCATACTAAAGGTTAAATGACAGGCTAAAGGCTAAAACTTGAGCTAAAGGCTTGAACTTAAACTAAAAGCTAGAACAAGAACTACAACCAAAAAAACAATGGCTAGAGGCGGAAAAACAAGCTAAGGCTAAAACATGAGATATTTGCAAAAACAAGAACTAGAGACAAAAGCACAGGTCATAGGCTAAAACTCAAGCAAAAGGCTTAAACATTGGCTAAAGGCTAAAAGACAAACCAAAGACTAATAGACAAGCTAAAGGCTAGAACAAGAGCAAAAGGCTAAAGCATGAACTAAACGCTAAAATACTGGCCAAAGGCTAAAAACAGAGCTAACAGCTAAAGCATGAGCCAAAGGCTTAAATGCATATTAAGGGCTAAGTGACAAGCTAAAGGCTAAAACATGAACTAAAAGCTAGAACAAGCGCTAAAACAAAAAAGCAATGTCTAGAGGTGGAAAAACCTGCTAAGGCTAAATCATGAGATAAATGCAAAAACAAGAGCAAGAGGCTAAAACAGGTTATAGGTTAAAACCAAAACAAAAGGCTAAAACATTGGCTAAAGGCTAAAAGACGAACCAATAACTAAAAGACAAGAGCAAAAGGCTAAAAAATGTACTAAAGGCTAAAATACAGGCTAGAGGCTAAAAACAGAGCGAACAGCTAAAGAATGGGCTAAAGGCTTAGATAGAAGCTAAAGGCTAAATCAATGGCTAAAGGCTAAAACAACAACAAAAAAACAATGGCTAGAGCCTGAGAAACCAGCGAAAGGCTAAAACATAAGTTAAAGGCAGAAACATTGGTTAAAGGCTAAAATACAAACCAAAAACTAAAAGACAAGAGCAAAAGGCTAAAAAATGAACTAAAGGCTAAAATAAAGGCTAGAGGCTAAAAACAGAGCTAACAGCTAAAGCATGAGCTAAACGCTTAAACGCATACTAAAGGTTAAATGACAAGCTAAAGGCTAAAACATTGGCTAAAGGCTAAAAGATAGACCAAAGACTGAAAGACAAGCTAAAGGCTAGAACAAGAGCGAATGGCTAAAGCACAAGCTAAGAGCATGAACATGACCTTAAGGCTAAAACATGAGATAAAGGCTAAAACATTGGCTAAAGGCTAAAAGACCACCCAAAAACTCCAAGACAAGCTAAAATTTGGGACAAGGGCATAAGGCTAAAGCACAGGCTAATGGCATAAATATGAGCCTAAGGGAAAAATGTGAGCCAAAGGCAAAAACAAGAGCTAGAATCTAAAACATGAGATAAAGGCTAAAACAGGAGCTAAAGGCTAAAACAGGAGCTAAAGGCTAAAACAGTCTCTAATGTGTTACACGATTACAACTAAGGACAGGTGTACGTCGTCAATAAGACGTCACTAGACAAGTTTGGACTCTCAGATAGTTATTTTACTTCTCGGTCCAATGCAAACGAGACGAACCACTCCAACCTCAACCATCTACTCACCTGGTAGGACACAACCAGGATTCACTAACGTTACTGACATGTATCAGAGCACCGAGCTGTGAGTAAATAGAGACTTAAAACACACAGTAGATGAAACAGGTTAATTTCTCCTCTGTTTGTTTTCATGACTTTGAGATTCCTCGTCTCTCTGCACGTTTGCTGCTGTTTGCCGTTAGTAAACAGAGAGAGCTGTTCATCCTGGGAGGGCGACTCCTCAGGTGAGAGGGTTCACGCTCCGGGGTCCACCTGTCTGGACGCCTCAGACGTGTGTAGAAAACGGCGTCCTGCGGCTCACGGGGGGGGGGAGGGCGCGGCTCAACGCTCTGTCCAAGAAAAGAGGTCAGATCGCATTCTTCTCCGTGCGTGGACGAACCAGGCCGAGCAGCAGCTGCTTCCTCAGGCCACAGAGACGACCTCCACACACACACACATGCCTCAGATAATCCTCTGAGTGTGTGTGTGTGCAGGTCAGGTGGGTGTGTGGGTTAATGACTGTGTGCTGTGTCCTCCTGCACATGTGTTTAAACTTTGGGTTTCTTTTGAAGTTTATTCATAAGCAGAGTTCAGAGTGTGTTTTGTGAATATTCAGACGGTGGGTTAGAGGTTTATATTTGGCGCTGAAGGACGAGCGTGGGTCGTTTTTTTATCCTGTCAGCACCAGATGAAGTGTATTGATCATTTTCTGGTTGACCACAAGTCCAATGAAGTTGGAACGTTCTGTGAAACATAAATAAAACAAAATATAATAGTTTGCAAATCCTGTTTAACCCTTATTTAATTGAATACACCACAAAGACAAGATATTAATTATTCAAACTGATAAACTTTATTGTTTCCCTCTGTGTTTCATCACCTTTCCTTTAACAACACTCAGTAAGTGTTTGTGAGGTCAGTGTAGTAGCTGCACTCTTCTACTACGGAGCCGCTGTTGTAACAGGAGCAGAATGTGTCTTGGTTTCATTGTCTTGCCGAAATAATCAGGGACGTCCCTGAAAAAGACAAAGTGTCTTGGATGGCAGCAGATGTTGCTCCAAAACCTGTTTGTACCTTTCAGAATTAATGCTGCCTTCACAGATACTGGGACAGTTACCCATGATGCCATGGTGGCGGCGGCGTTTGTGTGTGTTGTTGATGTGTGACTTTGTCTTTGCAACCATCTCAAACTTGACAGTGAACATCTACATCACTACTTGACACAATTGACTGTTACCAAAAGACTTCACAAGGACTCGGGTGCACGATTATAGGAAATGTCAATGATGTGGGTTTTTAATGCAGCGCCGCCTGAGGGGCCTTCAAAAAGCAGCAAAAATGGGAGAAAGAAAAAGCAAAAACAGCAAGAAGCAGCAATGAAGTGAAGTTAAAGGTGGAAAAATTGACGAAAAGTAGCAAAAATGGGTGAATAATGGATGAAAACAGCAGGAAGTGGCAGTGAAGTCAAATAGTAGACATTTAGAAAAGTTTCAGGTGGGAAAAAAAGTTGGCATGAAATGTGGCATAAGAACCTAGAAGAAGCAATAAAAATAAGTCCAAGGTGGAAAAATTGGTCAAAAAGGGAGAAAAAGAGGCAAAAACCGCAAGCAGTCGGAATAAAAATAAGCTTTAAGGTGTAAAAATGTAGAAATTAGTTGAAGTAAGGGTAGCAAGACAGTCAAAAAGAAGACATTCAAATAAGTTTCAGGTGGAAAAAATGGTCAGAAAGTAGCAAAATGCTTTTTAAAAAGAGTAAAAATGAAGGAAATGTGGCAATAAAAATAGGTATTAAGAAGAAAAAATGTTCTAAAAGCAGCAAAAATTGGAGGAAAAAAAGGCAGAAACAGCAAGAAGTAGGAATAAAAATAAGCTTTAAGGTGTAAAAATGTAGAAATTAGTTAAAGTAAGGGTAGCAAGACAGTCAAAAAGAAGACATTCAAATAAGTTTCAGGTGGAAAAAATGGTCAGAAAGTAGCAAAATGCTTTTTAAAAAGAGTAAAAATGAAGGAAATGTGGCAAAAAGCTAGAAAAAGCAATAAAAATAAGTATTAAGAAGAAAAAATGTTCCAAAAGCAGCAAAAATTGGAGGAAAAAAAGGCAGAAACAGCAAGAAGTACCCCGAGGGGTCAAAGGTCACGGCCATTCAATGTTGGTTTTGGGCCTTGCTGCTTACGTGCAGAGATTTCTCCAGATTCTCTGAATCTTTTGATGATATTATGGTCTGTAGATGATAAAATCCATCAATTCCTGCAGTTGGACAAAGTTGAGAAACATTGTTCTTAAACTGTTGGACTATTTGCTCACGCAGTTGTTGACAAAGTGGTGTGTGTGTGTGTGTGAGAGAGCACATGGTAACCAGGCCAGTGGGATCCTGCGTGGCCTCTCTGCTTCCTTCCAGGTGGATGTGTGTGTTGGCGCACATCAGACAAAGTAGAAAGTGCTGATTCGGCTGTGTGTGTGTGTGTGTGTGTCTCACACACACACACACACACACACTTCATACTCGTCACAACATCCCTTTTCAACTTCCTCCCCAGTGAATTGCTCCACTATTGGTCCACAAGGACAGCTCGACACTATGTCGCACAACCAGTACACAGCGACGAGGGACACGTGGTGACGTACACACACTTATTACTGCAGTGTACAGGACACACACACACACACACAGTGTGTGTGTGTGTCCAGGACTTCAGGGATGCCGTTGCAAAGGCGACGCGTCAGAACGGGAAGCCGGTGGTGGATGAGCGAGTCCTGAATCAGATCCTGTATTACCTGCCGCAGCTTTACCAGCTGAACAGAGACCTGCTGAGGGAGCTGGAGGAGAGGGTGGCACACTGGTACACACACACACACACACACACACACACACACACAGACCAGTCATCACCTCATCTGTGTGTGACTCACGTTAGCTGTAGTTTCCTGGTTTAACTCTGACTGACTCTAATTGCTGTGATTGTGCAGCTTTAAGCTCTAATTAAAGCTTTAATGAGACGTTTTGATATGATTTTATTCCTAATGAGTGTTTTTACCTGCTCTGTGTCGTTAATTAAGCTCTACTCTGCTTATTTTAGCAACACTCCTGCTCTCAGAGAATAAAAACTTGAAACAAAAATGAGTCTGTGAAGCATCAAATCTTTAAGGAATAGTGCTGTGTCTTATTTTGAAAGGGTAAAAACAGGAAACACGGAGAAAGAACTGACTGAAGGCTTCATTTCTGTCTGTTTTGTTTCAGGAGTGATCACCAGAGACTGTCGGACATCTTCGTCCAGAAAGGTCCGTACCTGAAGATGTACTCCACCTACATCCGTCAGTTCGACAACAACGTGGCTCTGCTGGACGAGCAGTGCAGGAAGAACGCCGCCTTCGCCGCCGTGGTCAGAGAGTTTGAGGTCGGAGATTCAATTCAAGTTCAAAACACTTTGAAAACTTTGGGGGATTTTTTTTTAAACGCGGCAGTTAAGAAGAAATTAAGATCGTGAGCTCGATCAGAGGAAGAACACAGCTCACGAGACTGATACAGACATTTTTAAAGACTTTTAGTTCGTGTGGAGACTTTTCAAAATAAAGTACCATGAGTTTTTTTGGAAAAAAGGAAAGAAAAATAGACTTTTTGTAATTTTTTGCTGCCTCTTGATTAGGACTCCCTTTGAAAAAAAGGTTTTTAATCTCAATTGGACATTTCTTGGTTGAATAAAGGCTAAATAAAATTAATAAGAAAAAAAAGAAAATGGAAAGACAAGACAGGAACAATAGGAAGACAATGAAAAGGAAGGAAAAGAAAGAAAGAAAAAAAGATTAATCCTTAGGGTCCCATGAATTTTCTTAAGACATGTTGAAGGAGAAAAAAAATTTATCAGAATATAAATATTACCCTGCAGTAAAACATGACTAAAAACTACATTTAAAGGTGCATTACAGCAGAAAAACAAAGATTATGAAACATAAACGTTGGTTTTAAAACCTGTACAAAGCTCATCTGAGTCTTTTTGTTGACAAATTTATCCTCGAGGAATCTTAATTGCTCATTTTTCCCCAAAGTGATGAATCACTCAGTAGAAAAGTTTCATCATCTCTGTTTTCATTAAGTCTCTCTCCCAGAAACTCATCTCAGAAAAGCTGTATCAGCGTGACTAATGTTCGTTTACACTGCCAAAGAAAGTGTGAGAGAACAGTTGGACACACTCTACAGATGTATAAATCATGAAGCATAAATAAAAATAATCTTTTCTCCTCTTTCTCTTTGATTCATGTGTGTGTTTCGTTCTTCCAGACGAGTCCGAGGTGTGCCAGTCTGGCTCTGAAACATTACCTGCTCAAACCCGTGCAGAGGATCCCACAGTACCAGCTGCTGCTCACAGGTACACACACACACACACACACACACACACACACACACACACTCCTGCTGAACTCTGCACACTGAAAGTCGAGGTTTTATCGAATCACGGCCTCTTTTATTGACAGCACGTGAGACAAACTTGGACCGGATTTGGGGTTTTTCTGTTGTGGTTTTGAGCTGGTTTTGGTGCTGCAGTGACACCTGGTGGACAGAAACAGAAACCAGTTTGACCCCAGTCACCTCTACACCAAAAATATTATTCAAAATATTTAAAAATCTGCTGATAACACATGAAAAATTATTTGTTTTATTGCTTTATAATGAAGAAAAGAACAACTTTCCCATGTGAGAATGATAAAGAAGAGCTTGATCTTGATTCTCTGATTGCCATTTGGTCGATAATATCATTAATATTTCTTATATTTTGTTTGAGCTGTGATAATTATTATTATCAGTATTATTATCTTGATAATTTGTAGCAGGTTAAATAATAAAAAAAAAAATGTTTAAGGTAAAAGAGTGGGACAGAATAAGTTTCAGCTTCCTCTCATTCCTTTTTTGAACATCTAATCAACATATTAGGCCACTTGGTTGTTGTTATTTTGTTTTTCTGTTTACTTTTTTTAATGTATTTGTTTAGTTTTATATTGTATTATTTGTAAAGAAAGATCTGCTTTACCTTCTCTAACTGAGAAATTATGATATATCTGTACCTTTTGCTCATGCATGTTGCACAAAAATGCACTAAAGTACAGTACAAATGATAAAAAAACTCCAAGTATTTCAATGTTTTGCAGCATGATGGAATCTTAATTTGTCCTTGCATCAAAAAAAACTAACAGTAGATTTTGTTTTTTGAGGACGTTTCTGCCTCTACTTTTATTTTCTTTATCCCACAGCTTTAAATTGAGTGACTGTCCATGTTTTTACTGTCAAATAAGAACCCAAACCAACATTTTTCTCATTCCCAGATTACCTGAAAAACCTTCCAGAAGACTCTGAGGATTATAAAGACACACAAGGTGAGAAAAAGAACCAAACTCTCGTGATTATGATTGAATCTGCGTCTGAAACGAACTCTAATCTCTGATCGTTCTGTTCCTGCAGCTGCTCTGAGCATCGTGAAAGAAGTGGCCAACCACGCCAATGACATCATGAAACAAGGAGTAAGACCTGGTTCCTCTCTGAGCTTTAACCCTGATCTACTTCAGCTTCATCTTCACCTTCTTGTTTGTTTTTTTTCAGGATAATTTTCAGAAGCTGATGCAGATTCAGTACAGCCTCAACGGACACCATGAGATCGTGCAGCCGGGAAGAGTGAGTCCAGATAAAAACCGCGCTGTGTCTCCAATCTTATAACTGGAGAACCATGACGTTAAAATTCATCAGTGACACCTCATTTTAAAGATTAAAATCTCTAGTTTCAGAAAATGTTGTGTTTTTATATGTGGCTAAAGTCCACATTAGGATAAATGCAGCTGAAACATTTTTTTTTACTCTTCGTTTTTTGGTATCATCATCATTAACTTCAAGATGCTTCATGTCAGACATAAAACATCCACCACATCACTTCTACACCTTCTCATCTACATCTGGGTGAAATTTGAGCTTTTTAGGTAAAACTTTGTAGGAGTTACAGTCCTCTGTGTCCTCTTTTTAGTCAACTTTGTTCTCTTTGTGGAAAAGTTCAACAAAAATCATGAAACTGTAGCTCACAGTCATGGATTGTACCCCTTCTGTTATCCATGTTTAAGTGAATAAAGGTCTCGCCAATGATCTAAATGGCTACAGCTGGCTTCCTAAGGTGATTGGTTCCTGTAGGAGTGAGTGACAGGCCTGTTAGCCAATAAACAACCCTCTAATTGAGCTATTACACAAGACCAGCGTCTGCTATTGGTTAGTCAAGCAGGGAGCACTCGTTGTCTATCACAAGCTGTCCTGGGATGAAAACTCAACAGAAAACGATGGAGTCACTTTAGTCTTGCAGCTAGAGCCCTGTTGAAAACAAAGACTTATCTTATCTACATCTGGGTGAAATTTGAGCTTCTTTGGTAAAACTTTGTAGGAGTTAGAGAGTTCAAAGTCACAGGTGACCACGCACTCGTCTGAAGACACAAGGCCAAAAAAGTGGAGGTTCTGGAGTGGCCATCTCAGTCTCCTGACCTCAATACCATTGAGCCACTTTGAGGAGATAGCAAACCTGCAGTCAGGTGCAGGAGGAACCTAAAATGTCGTAAACCTTTTCTGGATATTAGGGACTTGACTTTAGGGACTTTCTTAAGAAAGCAGCAACTTTTTGAGGAGCCCTCATACTCAAATTGAAGAAACTTTTTACAGGAACCAGAGACTTTTAGAGGAAGACTCAGTGTCCTCTTTTAGTCAACTTTGCTCTCTTTGTGTAAAGGTCTCGCCAATGATCTAAATGGCTACAACTGGTTTTAAGAGAACGGGAAGATGATTGGTTGTTGTAGGAGTGATTAACAAATAAACAACCTTCGAAAAGAGCTTTTACGCAAAACCACCATGCACTATTGTCTTTCACAAGCTGTCCTGGGATGAAAACTCAACAGAAAACCATGGGGTGACTTTAGTCTTGCAGCTAGAACCCTGTTGAAAACAAAGACTTGCAGCTTTGTCAGATTGACATTGAGGAGGAAATGCTCTAAGACTGTGAAGCTGCTGTTATTGATGAGAACAAACAACGGACTTTACAGGAGAAATTTCACCACTTGGAATAATTTGATGAAACTTTTGATATGTTTGAACTCTGGATTCCTCTGGTGGAAAGGAGAGTGAATATTCAGGGTACGGGCGTCAGGATGTGGCGTAATGACCCTTAACTTGTCCATGTTTCAGGTGTTTCTGAAGGAGGGGACTCTGATGAAACTGTCCAGAAAAGTTATGCAGCCCAGGATGTTTTTCCTGGTGAGTGATGCACAGGAAATAATCAGCAGATCCAACATATTTGACTTTAAATCCCTGATTCAGTCATGTTTGTTTTTATTTCTAGTTCAATGACGCTCTCATGTACACCACTCCAGTCCAGTCTGCGCAGTATAAACTCAACAGTGTTCTGTCTTTGGCCGGGATGAAGGTGAAACACAGCGCACGATCTCATCATCATCATCATCACTGTTGAGCTTCAGTCTCTTTTCTGTGTGAGTGAGGAAGCTTCAGCAGAAGTTTGAATGTTGGTTTTGTGTTTTCCAGGTGAGTAAACCGAGTCAGGAGGCATATCAGAACGAGCTCAACATCGAAAGCGTCGAGCGCTCCTTCATCCTGTCTGCCAGGTCAGCACTTTGTCCTTCAGCACGTCGTCTAAAAAGCTGTGTTATATGGGTCAATGACGTGGCGTCCCCTTTTTTTGTGTCCGAGTGTAATATTTCCTTTCATCATGAATTGAGTATTTCATCACATGTATTTCTTTATTCTATGAAACCTGTGTTATTTGAACACATCTTTAAACTATTAAAATATAACATGTTTTTTTGTGTTTTGGTTCCTCAAACCCCCAAAATGTCAGGTGGTGCAACCGTCCTGACAAGTATCCACAGTAATTAAACTCTAAAAATTGAATGTCAGTTATTGTAAATGGAAATTAAAAATACAGTGGCATTATTTTATGCTTGAACCTTTTTAAATAAAACATTCTTTGCAAATAAAAAGAATTTTAANATGTGAAATGTTATTTTAACATCAAATTATTGATCTTATTCACAAATAAAAGAAATGAAACACACAAAATGAAAATGTATGAGTCACTACAGACACTTGAGAGATACTTGCCAATAATTTCACACAGAAAAAATAACAGGAACATATAAATATATTTTCATATATTTGGTTGCACCACCTGACATTTTTGGGTGCTCAAATTAAAAATACTAAAAAATAATGAAGCTAAAATCTTTGAAATGTTGGTCAACTACTGAAATCTGTTAGAAAACATAATTCTTCTCTCAGAAATATGTTTTTATCCATTTTCAAAGAACTTTTTAAAAATACGTTTTCAGACCCTCTTTTTGTCATTGACCTATTTATTTATCGTTGAGTTAAACGAGTGGTTCTCGCTCCTGCAGCGCGGCGTCAGAGAGAGACGAGTGGCTCGAAGCCATCGCCAAAGCCATCGACGACTACACGAAGAAGAAAATCACCTTCATATCCAGCCGCAGTCAGGAGGAGGTAGAAAAATAAATGAAACATAAATGAGATTATTTCTTCCTGATGTTTCTTCATAAAACCCTCTCTCTCTCTCTCTGGTCTCAGGCTGAAGGAGTCGTGGACAGCGGCGCCCCGTTAGGCTCCAAAGCTCCCATCTGGATCCCAGACCTGAGAGCCACCATGTGCATGATCTGTACCTGCGAGTTCACACTCACCTGGAGGAGGCATCACTGTCGCGCCTGTGGAAAGGTTCAACATCTACCTGCTCCCCAAACTTTTAAAACTACCACTCAAAAACCTTCAGCATAGCCCATTTCTTTTAGTTTTGTAGTGAAATTCAAACATTTCAAGTCAAATTAGAGCCTGGAACTGTAGAAAAGTAAGTGTTGAATTTCCAGAAGTTAACTATCAATCATCTCTGTGTGGGTAAAAGTCGAGGGCCCAGACTCTCATGGTGAACGCTATCGAACAGTATTGTGCTGCAGAAAGTTGTATAACGCTCTAAAAATGAGCAGGAAAAGAAATGAATAAAGAAAGAGAGACAGAGCATCAGAACGTGTACAGAAACAGGATTTTCCTCCAGAGAAATTAAGTCAAAGAAAGTCAAAGTGGGATCAGTGAGGAGTTTCCTTTGGCATTCAAAGACAACCACAAACTTGTACCAGAAAATCTGACATCATAGAAATCAGATGGCCTTGTAGAAATAAAGAAACAAACTATAACTGCGATAATATTGAAGAATTCTGGAACAGTGTCATTGAAGTATGATGGTGACATTCGAGAACTTTGTTTTTTTTTTTTTAATTGTGATACTAGTCTAGAAAACAATATTCTAGAGATCTGGTGATAGTCAGGGATTCTGGAAACATCCAAGAATCCTGGCGTTATTCGAGATCAACATCGTCATCCGAATTTTTTCCTTTCATAACAGAATTCTGGCAACATTCCAGAATTTCGATGGCATCCTAAAATCCTTGAAATGTTTTAAAATTCTGGTGACGTTCTAGTAAAAATGTCACCAGTCTTGTCATCTGGTAATGTTTTAGAATTCTGAAAAGGTTCCACAATTCTGGTGTCATTCGAGGATAATGTAGACATTAAAAAAATTCTGGTGACGTTTTCAGAATTTTGTTCCAGTCAGAAAATCCAAGAAATGTTCTAGAACCCTGGTGACGTTCTAGAAATTGAGCAGCATTCTAGAATCATGGCAGGGGTTGCGGTGTCATTCTGGTGTCATTTGGATGTTAAATTGACATTCCAGAATTCTTGTGTCATTCAAAAATTATCATTCTAGAACTCTGGTAATAATCTTTGATGCAGGAAACAATAGGGATTCGTGGAAACATTCAAGAATTCTGGCATTGTTCTAGAGTTCTGGCAACGCTCCAGAATTTTTCGCGAAGGTTGGAAATCCAGGAAATGTTTTAGAATTTTAGTGACGTGTGAAAAATCCTTGAAATGCTCCAGAAACCTGGTGTCATTGTAGAAGAATAATGCTATTCTTCAATTTATGATTCTGGAAAAATGTGAGGGTTCTGGAAGCATTTAAGAATTCTGGCATTACTTTAGAATTCTGAAACACTTTTAGAATGCAGAAGAGAAGAGTCAGTTTCGAAAGTTGAAGGATATTTGATTTCCATTGATGAAATGATGCTGGGAGCGAGTCCAGCTGTTAGATCGAAGGCATTAAACTGCATCATTTCTATAAAAATCTGGAAAAACTGGGCTGATGTGAAACTTTTTGTTGTTTTTGTGTGTGTGTTTTCAGGTGGTGTGTCAGGCCTGTTCTGCAAATAAATATTACCTGGAGTATTTAAAGAACCAGCCGGCACGTGTGTGTGATCACTGCTTCGCTAAACTGCAGGAAAACAGTGAGTAAAGAAAGAGAGATGACGTCCTTTTATTGTAAATCTCGTCTGTTTTCAGTGTAATAATCTGGATTTCTTTTGTTCCAGGTGACCGCTGTGCTTCAGCGTCAGTTTCCCCGATTAAATCTGGAGCTTTCTCCTTCACCAGGAAACAGAAGAAGATCCCCGCTGCTCTCAAAGAGGTCAGGAATATAAATGTTTAAACCCAGGAGGGAGAAATGTTGTGAATGCAGGAGAATCTCACCGTTTATTGTTTGGTTTCCAGGTTTCTGCCAGCACTGAGAACTCCTCCATGAGCGGCTACTTAAACCGGTCAAAGGGCAACAAGAAGCAGTGGAAGCGTCTGTGGTTCGTCATCAAGAATAAAGTCCTGTACACCTACGCTGCCAGCGAGGTAATCACACCTCAGCTCTTCTTCCAGCGGAGATCTCTGTGGCCTCTGTGTTGATCTTGGCTGTAACCAACGATAATCTCCTCCTTCAGGATGTGGCGGCGTTGGAGAGTCAGCCCTTGTTGGGTTTCTTTCTGCGGGAGGAGAAGAACGGGCCGGCGCAGAAGCTGCAGTTTAAGCTGTACCACAAAAACACTCTGTTCTACATCTTTAAGGCCGACGACATCCCCACGGCTCAGAGGTACCAGACGCTTTATTCAGGGACCTGCAACAATAGATCAGTGCAACACAAAAACTATGATTTACAAATCCTCTTTAACCTTTTTGCAGCTCTGATTTTGTCAGAGTGAATCTTGCAGCGTTGCAGGATTTCTTTGAGTTTCAGAGTGATTGAATGCATGCTCAACATTTCCTTGAATCATGGAGCTTTTGTACAAAATTAAATCAAAAGTGAGCAACCTAACGCTCGCTACACTTGTGCAACTATCATCCAACAAAAAAAGAATCAAATCAAGCATCAAAAATCATCAAAGTCTTGACTTTCTCTTGTTTTTGTTTGAAGTTGTGCAAATATACTGATCTTTCTCTGTATTTTTTAAACATTACAACCCTAATACCAGTGAAGTTGGGCTGCTTAACCGACAAAGACAAGATATTTTATGCAAATGTTCACTCATTTTCGTTCCTAAAAAGTTTGGACAGGTTGAACAAAAGTCTGAAAAAAAAGCTGTTTGGATCATTCCACAGGTGAACAGGTTGATTTAAACAGGTGAGTGTCATGATTGGGTATAAAAGGAGCATCAAGGGGTTTTCCGAGTCAGGAAGTGTTCGTTTCTACCTCGGTCCAAGTGGTGAAACAGTTGTTGACGCACTCGTTTGTCAGGTTGTCAAATTCTTGTTACACAGTCCATAGCACTCTTTGTGGTCAGCTCCACCTCGCGATAGCAGAATTTAACCCAAAAGGATTTATTAGAAATAAACTCAAAAGTCCCAAACCTCATGTAAATAGAAAATCTAAGACACAGCGAGAGACACAGGAGACAAGAACTACTGTTGTGTGGATGTTCTTTGACTTGAGTTCTGTTCCTGCTATGTCTGTTTCCTGATTAGTTTGTGTCCACACTGGACTCTGTGTCCACTTTGTGTACTCCCGGTTAGTTTGTCCTCCCTTTGAGTTCTTGTTGATTCTTGTGTCCTTATCTGAGTGAACACAAGGGAAAATCACAACAAGAAACACCAGGAAACAACTACAGAAACACTGGAGCAAAACACTAAAAGGCAACAAAACCAAAACAGCTACAAGAAACAAAAGATTGAATTATCAGACAATGTTTCTCAACTTTGTCCAACTGCAGGAATTGATGGATTTCATCATCTACAGTCCATAATATCATCAAAAGATTCAGAGAAACGTAAGCAGCAAGGCCCAAAACCAACATTGAATGGCCGTGACCTTTGACCCCTCAGGCGGCGCTGCATTAAAAACCCACATCATTGTGTAAAGGATATTAGCACGTGGGCTCAGGAACACTTCAGAAAACCATTGTCAGTTAACACAGTTCATCACTACATCTACAAGTGACAGTTCAAACTCTACCATGCAAAGACAAAGTCACACATCAACAACACACACAAACGCCGCAGAACTCTTTTTGGAAATCATGGACGTGGTGTCCTCTGGGCCAAAGAGGAAAAGGACAATCAGGATTGTTCTCAGTGCAAAGTTCAAAAGCAGCATCTGTGACGGTTTGGGGGTGTGTTAGTGCCCCAGTATCTGTGAAGGCAGCATTTCACTGCAAAAACTGAAATCTAAGCAAGTCATTCTGTCTTATTTGTAGTAAAAATTGTCTTATTGTTCTTAATTTGAGTCCCATTCACCAGACCAGGTCATAAAAATGTCTTATTTCAAGTTTTTTAAGACAAAAATGAGGTGTAAATTGCTTGTAACAAGTCAAAAAAATCTGCCAATGGGATAAGACGAAGTTTCTTGAAATTAGAAAGATGTCTTAAAACAAGAATCTTTTATCTTATCCCATTGGCTGATTTTTTTTTTACTTGTTACAAGCAATTGATGCCTCATTTTTGTCTTAAAAAAACTTGAAATGAGACATTTTTATGACCTTGTCTAGTAAATGTGGCTCAAATCAAGAACAGTCAGACACATTTGACTAAAAATAAGACAGAATGACTTGCTTAGATTTCAGTTTTTGCAGTGTAATGCTGAAAGGTACAAACAGGTTTTGGAGCAACATCTGCTGCCATCCAAGACACTATGTCTTTTTCAGGGACGTCCCTGATTATTTAACCAAGACACATTCTGCTCCTGTTACAACAGCGTGGCTCCGTAGTAGAAGAGTGCAGCTACTAGATTGGTCAGACCTGTGTCCCATTGTAGACTTGCAACATAACAAATAAAGTTTATCAGTTTGAATCTCTGTATCCTGTTTTTATTTACGTTTTACAAACGTCCCACCTTCATGTAACTTGACGCTGTTTCCCGCCCTCAGGTGGATCGAAGCGTTCCAGGAGGCGATGATTCTCGAACAGTGAGTCGTGTCACGGCGCCGGAGCCTCTTCGTAGAAAAACCTCTGACCCCTGATTGACCCCGGGTCAGAGGTCACCGCTCAGGGAGAACGCCGACACTTGGAGCAGAAACGCGGCGTCCTTCAAACATTTCCTCCTTCATCGAGCCGCTGGGGGCGGGGCTGAGCTTGTAGCAGCTGTGGGTCAAAGGTCAAGTCCTGAAGCATGTGTGAGGAAGTGAGACAGAACAGTTGTCAGGGACGTTTAAAAACCCTGAGGGGTTTCTTTGAACTCCAAACATGAAGAAGTTTCTCTAAAGTAAAATGTTTTGGTAGCAGAAACCACCAACTTAAACTCCTAACCTAATTTATAAGGTCTTATTAGACTCCCCTTTTACTTGCGACTACAATCTCAAGAGCTACAGCAAATAGAGAGACCAAATCTCTAAGTGCAAAAAAAATTAGGTTGTAAATTTAGTGCCCCAATAAAATCCTGGAGAAAACTGGAACTATCATGATTTTTTTGTAGATATTTTTCATACAGTTTAATGTTTGTTTCACCCGTTTCAGCCTTTAAACGGGCGAATCAACGCGTGAGAAAACAACTTTGACCTTTTTATAGCGACGCCAAGAGCTAATATTTATAAAATAGGAAGATTTATTGTGTGAAAAGCACAGGTTGCCACTTATTTTGGGAGTCAGGGTTTGTTAGGAAGTAGATTTCCAACCACACTTTTCTTTTACTACTTTTATGAAGCATGAAAACATGAATTTGGTGCTTTTTCTGTTAGAAAATGCAATAATTTAGCCTCTTTATTTGGAATCTTCCTTTAAATAGACCAATCACTCACTTCCTCCAGGGTACGGTGGGTTTATCTTTCTAAAAAGACTCATTTTGTACCTGTTTTTGTCCGTTTTTCAGTTGCTGTACAGTCTGTTGCACTACCTTTAGAGTGAAATCTTTCAGCTGAAGAAATCAACCGTGAAGGATTTAATTCTGTCTCTTTGTTTTTATTCAGGCTGGTGATGTTGAATAGACGTCGTCGGAGGACATTTACACAATCAAGTTTCGAAGGGTCGTACTTAAAAGGTTACTAACATGTAATTGTAAAACATTTGTAGGCGAGAAAGTCTCATTCTCAGAGAATATTTGTGATAAGATTTGACAGTCCGTTGTCAAAAATTATTTTCATATATTTATTTAGGAGAAACAGACCAAAAATAAAGGGGGAGAGCTTCCTGTCTCAGCTTTTTGTTTCACAGATAAAATTCAAGTGTGAAACAAAAAGTTAACCTTAAATTTTAAAGCATATGGTTTCATTTTTTTTGTTTTTTAAGTCAGGATTAAAATACTGCAACTGTAATGTCCCATATGAAAAAGGAATAGAAAAAAATTGAAGTTTTGAGGCTTGTCTCTGTACTGTTTGGCATATTATAAGCGATATACTTTGTGGCGTTTGCGTAGAAATGTCTTTCTTCTGGCGACTCAACTATGCAGCCCATTTTTCTTCAAGTGCCTCCTTATTGTGCATCTTGAATTTTTTTTTCCAGAGTCCTGTATTTCAGCTGTGTTCAGAATAATTAAGAAGTGGAAAATGAGGGATTCTGTTGAAACCAAACCACGGTCAGGTAGACCAACAAATATTTCAGCTACAACTGCCAGGAAAATTGTTCTGGATGCATAGAAAAACCCACAAATAGCTTTGCCAATTGTGGCCAAATGCTTTGATATCACATGTATTTATTATGTCACTGACAAAAATCTTGCTCAAAATAATGTGTGCATTTATATTTTCTGTTAATTAAACTACATTTCTTTCACCAACAGGCTGCTTATATGAAGTTAAAACTCTGTAGACAATTAAGAAGCTAAAATGTAAGACTTCAAAAAAAAACACATCAGGTGACACAAGACTGGATTAAAAATGTGAAATGATGAAGAAAGAGCAATAATCGGTGCATAAAAAATGCAGTATGTGAAGTATTTGAGGCTAAAAATGTAATTTGAAAGTCAAAATAGTATTTAAAACATCCTGAAAAATTAATAAAATACAGATCCAGAACCCGACATTGATCCAAAACACCAATGAAGGTTCTGGAGTGGCCATCTCAGTCTCCTGACCTAAATATGAACAACTGCCAGGAAAATTGTTTGGGATGCAAAGAAAAACCCACAAATAACTTCAGCTGAAATACAGGACTCTCTGAAAGAATGTGGTCTGGCTGTTTCAAGATGCACAATAAGGAGGCACTTGAAGAAAAATAGGCTGCTAAATGGGTAATAAGATAAGATAAACCTTTATTAGTCCCACAGGGGGAAATTTCAAAAATCCAACTGTATAAAACAGGAAAGTTATATAAAAAAAAATATCCAAGGAACTGAGGATGCCAATAAGCAGAGTTCAAACTCTAATGAAGAAGTGGAAAATGAGGGATTCTGTTGAAAACAAACCACCGTCAGGTAGACCAACAAACATTTCAGCTACAACTGACAGGAAAATTGTTCTGGATGCAAAGAAAAACCCACAAATAACTTCAGCTGAAATACTGGACTCTCTGAAAGAATGTGGTCTGGCTGTTTCAAGATGCACAATAAGGAGGCACTTGAGGAAAAAATGGGCTGAAGAAAGACATTTCTACACAAATGCCACAAAGTTTCCTGCTTACAATACGCCAAACAGCACAGAGACAAGCCTCAAAACTTCTGGAACAAAGTCATTTGGAGTGATGAGAGCAAAAGTGAACTTTTTGTCCACAACCATAAACATTGTTCCATTTGGAGAGGAGTCAACAAGGCCTATGATGAAAGGTCCACCATTCCTACTGTGAAACACGGAGGTGGATCACTGATGTTTTGGGGATGTGTGAGCTACAAAGGCTCAGGAAACTTGGTCCAAACTGATGAATGAAGGATGAATGCAGCATGTTATCAGAAAATACTGGAGGAAAATTTACACTCATCAGCCCAGAAGCTGCACATGAGACGTACTTGGACGTTCACACATGACAATGATCCAAAACACAAGGACAAGTGGAAGTTTTGAGATAAAAGTCGAAATTTTCCACAAAAGAGGGGAAGAAAATCCACATTTTTTGAGATGAAAGAAAAAGATTTAGATAAATAGTCACAATTTGCATTGAGTAAAAAGACAAATTTTGACACAATTGAGTTAAATTCTTAAGACAAAAAATTGAATTGGGGATAATTTAGTCACAATCTGAGATATAAATTTGAAATATGGGAATCGTAGGACAGTCAAAATTTAAAAAAAAAAGTCAAGTTCTTGAGATAAAAAAATCAAACCTTGAGAAAAGACCAATATTTGAGATCAAGGACAAAAAATTGAGAGAAAAACCAAAGCAATGTTGGGATGAAGTTAAAATTTTGACATAAAAAATTGATATTTTTACAGAAGAAGTTCCTGAAGCTAAAAAGTCAAAACTTAAGATGAAAAGACAACATTTGGGACCTGCCATTGGCTACAGTAGGATAAAGTGAAGGTTCTGGAGTGGCCATCTCAGACTCCGGACCTCAACAGAGCAAGAATTTACAGGAACTGGAGGCTTTTTGCCAAGAAGAATGGTCAGTTTTACCATCTGAGAAAATAAAGACCCTCATCCACAACGAGCACAAAAGACTTCAAGCTGTCACTGATGTTAAAGGGGGATATTGAGTGAAAATCATCCTGTCGTCAGTTCCTCTGATCCTCCACAGGGCGGCGCTGTTACTCTCCTCTCCAGAATAAAGATGGATTATTGGGCAGGGACTCAGTTGCTTAGAAACACATCCTCCCTGCACTGTGGTTACACACTGTAAGTGTGTGTGTGTGTGTGTGTGTGTGTGAAGGAGAGTATAAAAGAGTGAGTGTGTTTCAGTCTGAATCCTGCGTCACTAAAAAACAACCTTGACTGATTTCCTGCTGCTTTAAACTCTGAAACTCTCTTTGTGTCTGAGGGAAAATCATGACGCTGCTGGAGATTCACACAAACAGGAAACAGTTAAATTTGTGCCACAGGAAACATGAAGCTCTGTAAGTGTAAAAAAATATAAATTAATCTCATTAAAGACAGATATATATCACAGTTTGTCTCCAGGATCTTTCAAAGTCTCTGTAGTTTTCAATTTCTCCACCAGATGTCATCACTCTTCTCTTTTTCTCTTAAACCTACATCCTTCACCCGCTCACCTGTAATAAAGACAAAATTGGGGGATAAAAGTCAGAAAAATAGGATGAAAATTCAAAATTTTGGAAAAAAAAAATCAACATTTTGAGAAAAAAGAACAGAACTTTGGAATGAAAAGTTGAAAGTTCTTATGAAAATTATGCCAACATTTTGAGATTAAGTCAAGATTTTGAGGAAAAGTCAGTAACTAAAGATGAGAAGTCAAATTTCTAGGATAAAAAGTCAAGATTTCATGAATATAAAGACAACTGAGATAGAAAAACTTTTAAGATCACAGTTTTCTATAATGATCAAACAAAACTGTGAGATAAAAGATTGAAAGTTGAGGGGTAAAAAGTCAAAATTTTGGGATGATAAGTCTAAATAGTTAAATAATTAAGTCAAAATTTTGAGATTTGTCAACATTTTGAGAAAAAAGTAAAGAACTTTGAGCAAAAAGTTTAAAGGTTTTATAAAAAATTATGTCTACATTTTGAGATAAGGTCAAGGTTTTCACTAAAAAGTCAGTAACTAAAGATGAGGAGACAAAATTTTAAAAATAAAAAGGCAAAATTACATGAAAATAAAAACAATTCAGATAAAAAGTCAGAATGTAAGATAAGTTGTTTATTATGATTAAGATAATTTTTTTAGATAGAATATTATAAGTTGGGGTAAGGAGTCAAAATTTGGGAAAAAAACGTCAACGTAATGAGATAGAAATTTGAATTTTCCAATAAAAAAGTGGAAATTTGGGGGAAAAATGCAGAAATGTTCAATATTTTCAGATGGAAAGTCAAAATTTTAAGACATTTAAGTCAAAATTTTGAGATAATGAAGAGGAAACGTGTTGTTGTTATATGTTTAACCTCAGTATTTTTCTTAAATTCAATTTTAAATTAGGGAAAGTGCTTCAGACAAAATAAAAGGTGTTAAAAAGTGTAAATATTTAACGCAGTCTGAGGTTTGTTCATGTTCATCATCTCACTCTGAAGCTTCTTATCTTCATTGACTTGACGGCTGCACCTTTATTTATGTTTATTTATCTGTTTACTCATGTGTTTGTGTGTTTATTTATGTGTTTACTCGTGTGTTTGTGTGTTTATTTATGTGTTTACTCGTGTGTTTGTGTGTTGGATGCGTCGCAGCAGAGACTGTTGATGAAATAGATTTGTGGTTGGAGGTCTCAGCTCATAAAAACTCCATTATCAAACGCACAATTCATAACTGAGATTAAATCACATCCTGCAGCTGCAGCAACAAAACACTGATCTCAGTCTGAGGACGGCTTCACTTTCTACCTGCAGGAACACGGAGACATGTTTGGTTTATTTAAATCAGAGAGTTTAGACCAGAGGGAAGTGAATGTTCACGCCGATTTAAGGGAAAAAAACAGATTTTTGTGTCAGTTACTGTTCAATCATTTTTCCACTCCTCATGTTTCCTGCAACAGTTACTGAAAAGCAAAGGAGGAAAAATTTAAATTCAGCCTTTAGCCTCTGTTTTAGCCTTAAGCTTATATTTTAACCATTTACCATGTTAAAGCATGCAGCACCTATTTAAGGGTCAATGAGGTGACGTCCCCTTTTTTGTGTCTGAGTGTAATATTTCCTTCCATCATGAATTGAGTATTTCATCACATGTATTTCTTTATTCTATGAAACCTTTGTTATTTGAACACATCTTTAAACTATTAAAATATAACATGTTTTTTTGTGTTTTGGTTCCTCAAACCCCCAAAATGTCAGGTGGTGCAACCGTCCTGACAAGTATCCACAGTAATTAAACTCTAAAAATTGAATGTCAGTTATTGTAAATGGAAATTAAAAATACAGTGGCATTATTTTATGCTGAACCTTTTTAAATAAAACATTCTTTGCAAATAAAAAGAATTTTAAAGCTGTTGAGAAATGTCAAAAACTTTTGTCCCGTAATTTTCACCTTGTCAAATGTCAGGGTGGTGCAACCGTAACATTAGACTTTTATTTTAAAGTGAAGAGAATAAAACAGGAAACAGGAAACTGCATCAGCCAGAGGAGCCCAAATGACATTTGTGACCAAGTGGAAAAGTTTGTAGATTTCTCTGAAATACTGATAAAAAAGGTTTTTTCACTTCATTGTTGACTGGAACAATTTCCATGTCAGGTGGTACAACCAATGTAATAATGTGAAATGTTATTTTAACATCAAATTATTTATCTTATTCACAAATAAAAGAAATGAAACACACAAAATGAAAATGTATGAGTCACTACAGACACTTGAGAGATACTTGCCAATAATTTCACACAGAAAAAATAACAGGAACATATAAATATATTTTCATATATTTGGTTGCGCCACCTGACATTTTTGGGTGCTCAAATTAAAAATACTAAAAAATAATGAACCTAAAAACTTTGAAATGTTGGTCAACTACTGAAATCTGTTAGAAAACATAATTCTTCCCTCAGAAATATGTTTTTATCCATTTTCAAAGAACTTTTAAAAAATAAGTTTTTAGACCCTCTTTTTGTCATCGACCCAGATATGCTTGGAAAAGGAATTGAAAACATTTTTTCAGGCCCTAAGAAGAATAAAAATATCCTGACACAGGCTGAACCATTTAATTTAGGAGTAAATAAGTTTTAAATAGGTGTAACTGTAGTGACCACTATGCACCACAGGGTTAAAACCATCTGCTCGTGTTTAAATTTAGTTCATTTTTCAGCCTTTAACTCCTGTTTTAGCTCATCAGCTCAGATCTCTAATAGATCCATTTAAAAAACAAAAAAAGAAAAATCTCAGAGCCCCTGATACCTGTTTTCTACAGCTTATACCTGATCCAGGCTCTTGAAGCTTTTTCTGCGCAGTCTGCCCCCAGTGGACGCTCCAGGAACTGCAGCGTCACTACTTCAACGTCAGCGTCAACGTCACGTGACACAGTCGGAATTTGCTGCTTGTGTCGGATCAAAACAGGAAAGCGTCTGAACACCTGTGACAGGTAGGAGCAGTGATGTTAGAAAGACTCAGAGAAAGAGAAAGAGAGTCTTCCTCCTCCTCCTCCTCCTCTTCCTCCTCTTCCTCCTCCTCTTCCTCCTCCTCTTCCTCAGCTCTGTATTGATCCTCTTGTCCTTCCTCTGAGCTGAGAGTCGTCATGAATAAATCATGGAGCAGCAGAGCATGAAAGAAACATTCAGATGAGGATGTGATTGTGTAAAAATGAGCAGTGACTCCTGGAGTTTCTCACAGGTTTTTCTGAAATGACGTTTTTATCCACCTGGAGGTGACGTCATCATCATCATCATCATCACCTGTTTCTGATCCATGTTTCTGTTGTTGTTGTTGTTGTTGGAGTATTGACCGTATTCAGTGACCGTTGGTTCTGACCTTTACTGCTCCAAACCTTATTCTGCTCTTAATGAGGGAGGGGGTCGATTCAACATCACCTTCGGGGATTTCAACCAGCAAACTGTGGATCCTGATTAAAGGACGAGTCTCTAAGATTTTTCCTCCACGTTTCCAGACTACAACACATTTTTACAGAAGAGGATTAGGGCCACTGAGAAAAAAAAAAATTCCAAAAAAAAAAAGTCAGAATTCTGACTTTAAACTCAGAATTCTGACTTTAACTTCAGAATTCTGACTTTTTTCTCAGAATTCTGACTTTAATCTGAGAATTCTGACTTTTTAGGGCCACTGAGGAAAAAAAAATCTAAAAAAAAAAAAAAAGTCAGAATTCTGAGACAAAAGGCAGAATTCTTACTTTAATCTCAGAATTCTGACTTTTTAGGGCCACTTAGGAAAAAAAATCTAAAAAAAAAAAAAAGTCAGAATTCTGACTTTAATCTCAGAATTCTGACTTTTTTCTCAGAATTCTGTCTTTAATCTCATAATTCTGACTTTTTAGGGCCACTGAAGAAAAAAAAATCTAAAAAAAAAAAAAAGTCAGAATTCTGAGATTAAAGTCAGAATTCTGACTTTTTTTTGGGGGGGGGATTTTTTTTTTCTCAGTGAAAAAAAATCTAAAAAAAAAAAAAACGTCAGAATTCTGACTTTAATCTCAGAATTCTGACTTTAATCTCAGAATTCTGACTTTTTTCTTAGAATTCTGACTTTTTTCTCAGAATTCTGACTTTTTAGGGCCACTTAGGAATAAAAAATCTAAAAAAAAAAAAAAGTCAGAATTCTGAGAAAAAAGTCAGAATTTTTTCTCAGAATTCTGACTTTTTTCTTTTTGGATTTTTTTTTTTCTCAGTGGCCCTAATCCTCTTCCGTACATTTTAATCCAGGATTTGTTGGAAAATCTTAATTATGGATTAAATTAAAGATTTAGTCTCAGACTTGAGTTTAATAATCTCTCGTTTTCGCCTTTAACTCGTGTTTAAGCCTTTGGCCCTTTTGTTTTATTCATTAGCTTTTATTTTAGTGTGTCCAAACTACGGTCCGGGGGCCAATTGTGGCCCACCGTCTATTTCCAAGCGGCCCCCAGCTCCCATCCTACCATGTGTTAGTTTAGTCTCTTAAAAGGAACCCTGGATATCATACCCTTTTTCTCCTAAATGATCAGTGTTTTTACCAGCTACAGAAGAACGATAATAAAATAGTTTGAATAAAATTTGAAAAAATATTTTCACCTGTAGGCCGTCATTGTTGTTTACGCCAGCGGTTCCCAAAGTGGGGGTCGCGAGACATTGATAGGGGGTCGTGGAATGTGTCCCAAAATTGAAAACTATGAACAATTTTATCCAATATCGTAAGAATAAAAGAAAAAAATAGGGGTTAAAGATAATGTAAAACTATGCAAACAGATTTTTTTTTCTGTTTTTTACATTTCTATGTCGAAGTTTGATGCAGTGATCACAGCAAAGTGCACATTAGTCTGTAAATTTTCTACTGAATAGTTAAATGAAGTATCCTTGGGGGTATTTTAATAATAATAATAATAATAAATTTTATTTATAAAGCGCTTTTCAAAAACTCAAAGTCGCTTTACATCGAAAAATTAAAAAGAACAAACAGATAAAACAATATTTTACATGGTAAAAATAATAACAGTGCAGGTTAAAAATGAGTAAACAGGATGAACTAGGGGTGATGAGTTTCTATGGAGTGGAAAGCGGAACAGGTGAGTTTTTAATCTGGTTTTGAAGGTGGTGAGGTCAGCGGAGTCCCGGATTTGTTGTGGTAGTGAATTCCATTTTGTTTGTTTTTGTCTGTTTTTGGATTGGCCCATTAATGTTGTACCACAGCAGGGGGTCACCAGTCCCTAACGCTGCCATTTTGGGGGTCACAGGCAGAAAAGTTTGGGAACCCCTGGTTTACGCTAGAATAACGTCTGGGTAGTGATGTCATATGGTTGCACCGGGCTGGATCTCATACAGGATCATATAAGTCCTGGAGCGGACTTCAGTGGTTTCCAGAGGAAGTTTTGTGGGTTTGTGTTGGAAAATAGTCGGCACAGCATTTGGCTTTAGTCTCCGTTTATAATGACCCACACCTGTCAGCTCTTTCATCAGCATGGGCCGGCTAAATGCAGCAAATGCTTCTGGGGAGAAGTGGCCAGAACATAGCCGCGGCTCCATGGGAAGTTGTTTACACCCACAAGAGATTTCCCACAACTTCCTTCTTTTCTTGTCTTTTGGGAAGCTGTGCAGACTAACATCAGTCTCCTCGTTTCCTTTGGACTGAAAAGTGCAGTGACTTAGATCTCATAATTTTGACTTTTTATCTCAAATTATTGACTTGTATCCCAAATTGGGCTTTTAATCTCATAATTCTGACTTTTCCCATGATTTTGACGTTTTTATCCCCCCAAAAAATCTGCATTTTGTCTCTGAATTTAATTTTTTCATCTTAAATTATTGACATTTATCTCATATTAAAAACTTTTAAATCCTAAATTATTGACCACTTATCTTATAATTTTGACTTTCTTTTTTTTTATCTCCAATTTTTGACTTTTAACTCAAAATTTTGATTTTTTTATCTTACGATTTTGTCTTTTTTTTCCCCAAAAAACTTGACATTTTGTCTCAGAATTTCAACTTTGATATCTCAGGTTTCACCTTTCACCCAAAAGCAGCCACATGTGGCATTATTATGTTTTTTTCACTCCTCAAACCTCGTGACTTACGGCGACTAGTAGTGAGTAAACGGCCAAATCCAGATGCTCGGCACCAAGCAACCAATCTACGTCATCGACCCAGAACGTATCGCGGCAGTAAAACAATTAAAGAAAAACCAATTAGTTAGGTCTTTTAACAACAAATTCTAGTTTGAGACAAACATTTAAGCAGATTCATGTCTATTTGTCCTTACAGTCGGGGTTCACTTTAAATCAATTGTCTGTTTCTGTCAAGTCCCTGAAGTAAATCTGAATATATCTGATAACGTTTCACAAAAAGATTTGGACTGTGCATAAGCAACTTTATAAAGCTAAAGCTCTGTACAATCTGCAAAAACTCAACAACTTTTACAGCTGATATTTAATTACATTTGGTAGGATGCAAAATGTGTTTCATGAGTTGTTTAGAATGAAAAAAAAAAACATTAGAGGACCAAAAACCTGAATTTAAGATATGAAATTGTCAACAAAATAAAGTCCAGATCCTGATCCTGATACAATTGTTACATATTTTTCAGGTTTGGTTTTATCTCAAAGGTCCGTAAAAACAGCACAAACATGTTTGACTGAACATTTGTTGAGTGTGTAAATATAAAAAGCTTTTTCTTGTCTCTTTTTCTTGTGTTTTTATCATTAAACCTCGTCTCAGATATTTCCTCCCTCTTTTCTTTTTGCCTTTTCAAACCCAGATTCCTCCGCAGTATCGTTTCCATGCACCAACCCCCCCCCCCCCCACCCCCCCAGCAGGTCCCGGATGCTTTGCCTTTGAAATGGAGAGTAAACAGCTTTGAGGAGATGATGCATTGTTGAGGAGACACTCGAGTTTTTCTCTGTCACCGTGCAGAAAAATCACAGACAGAAACAGAGGAGCAGGGTCCAGAAAAACATTAATGGGGGGGCAAGAGAGGAGCAGTGACGAGTTAAGTGGTCGCAACATATCAGAAATCTATGTGCTGGATTAATTTGATATTATGGTGACAATACTCTTAAACCCAAAATGTTTTTTTTTTTTCTGTTTTGCACGTATATAGCCATAAACTTTGAGATTTGGCCAAATTTCAAATGTTGCCCCATGATTTAAACTAGTAATCATAAAACTTTGACTTTCAAACTCAAAATTAGAATTTATGAGTTCAACTTTTGCCTCATGATTTAAATGATTTGTCAGAGAATTTTGACTATAAGACGAAATCTGAAATGAAACTACTGAAATCTGTTAAAAAACATAATTCTTCACTCAGAAATATGTTTTTACCCATTTTCAAAGAACTTTTTAAAAATACGTTTTTAGACCCTCTATTTGTCATTGACCCTAATATCATAGAGTTTGAACTGTAAGTATCTTTGTAGAGAATATAATTGAGGTTAGATGCTCTGTTTTCTGTAATAACTGTTCTTTAACAAATATCATTTCATCTCTTCAGCTTAAAGTCGAGGGTTTGAGGTCGTCTGGGTTACAGGAAACCTCCAGGACGGCATAAAAACCTCATGATTGTCGGGTTCCTGAGCAGCAATGTCAGGTGAGACTAACCTTTTAAATATCAAGGCTCAAACCTTTGACACGGCGTGCTTTTATTCTGAAGGCCTGTGGAGAGAGTCTTATAGCTGTTGACAAAATAACCTTTAAAGAGCAGCAGAGACACTTTTCTGTGTTTCTTTAAGAGGAAAGGAGACTTTAAGGGAATCTCAAATATAAATTTCAGTTTCACCAAATCCATTCCCCCAGGTCTGGACCACTTTGAGTGCTTCCATCAGTGACATTACTCAGAAACCAGGAGGGTTTTTCTGAAAATGGAGAAACTGCCCAGAGATCTGAGTTCGGCCGTGAAGAAGAGAAACAGACGTCGCTTTGGGCTCTGATGCTCTGTTGGCTCTTGAAGTGCTCTGCAAAAAGACACATGCACTGAGTTCTATCAGAGAAACAAACTATATTTCAAGGCTTTTAACTGAAGAAACACAAGACTAAAATTCATCCTCATTTAAAAAGATTAAGCTTCAGAAAATTTCAGGCAAAATGCAGCTGAAACACTTTATCCGTCTTTGTTTTTATAACCATTTGTGAGCATCAGTAACTTCAAAACGCTTCATGTCAGAGATAAAACATCCACCGCATCACTTCAACACCTTCTCATCTACATCTGGGTGAAATTTGAGCTTTTTTGGTAAAACTTTGTGGGAGTTAGAGCAGGGATGTCCAAACTACGGCCCGGGGGCCAATTGTGGCCCGCTGTCTATTTTCAAGCGGCCCCCAGCTCTCATCTTACCACATGTTAGTTTTGTCACTTAAATAAATCATGTTCTAACTGTTTACATTAACAGTTTCTGTCAAGTGCTTGAAATAAATCTTAATATATCTGGTAAGGTTTCGCCAAGATTTGGACTGTGCATATAAAGCTAAATATATAAATATATAAATAATAAATATAATTATAAAGCTAAAGCTCTGTACAATCTGCAAAAACGCAACAACTTTTACAGCTGACATTTAATCGCATTTGGCATGATACAAAATGTGTTTCATGAGTTGTTTAGAATTAAAAATAAAAATAAAAAACACATGAGAGGACCGAAAAACTGAATTAAAGATATGAAATGGTCAAAAAAAGACAAAAGTTGAAGCATACAATGGTTCAGAATGCAGGATCAGAGATATTTGGGGTTTAAAATATTTCTATTTGTTGTTTAAACAAACATGATAAAGTCCAGATCCTGATCCTGACATAAAATTGTTGCATATTTCTCCCAGGTTTGGTTTTATCTCAAAGGTTTGCAATAACAGCGCAAGCATGTTTGACTCAACCACTTTTTTGTTGTTTGTTTGTTTTTTTCAGAAACCGCTAAAAATAAATAGTTTTCTAATAGAGCGCTCATTTGTAACTTTCACTGTTTGTGTCCATAAGAGCCGCCGGCCCTTGGTCATTTTCACAGTTTACAATACGGCCCTTTAGGGAAAAGGTTTGGACACCCCTGAGTTAGAGAGTTCAAAGTCACAGGTGACCACGCACTCATCTGAAGACACAAGGCCAAAAAAGTGGAGGTTCTGGAGTGGCCATCTCAGTCTCCTGACCTCGATACCATTGAGCCACTTTGGGGAGACAGCAAACCTGCAGTCAGGTGCAGGAGGAACCTAAAATGTCGTAAACCTTTTCTGGATATTAGGGACTTGACTTTAGGGACTTTCTTAAGAAAGCAGCAACCTTTTGAGGAGCCCTCATACTCAAATTGAAGAAACTTTTTACAGGAACCAGAGACTTTTAGAGGAAGACTGAGGCCCCATCCACACGAAGACAAAATGCTTAACAGTTTCCAAAACGATCGTCATAAAGATGAAGGCGTCTCAGAAAATGTGTGCGTCTATATGAATGCACTCGATACGCATGAAGACGCTGTAAAACACTTCCCAGACCTCTAGGGGCGCTGTAACGATGTGAGGGAAACAAGCGGAAACAGAAGAACAAACAGTGGGCATGAAGACTTTTGGCTAAAGTTGTGCCGTACTGTGTCCTCTATGATTGTTTGTTCAACTCTGTGGTGGTTGAGGAGAAGGAGATTTAGCTGCTAAAGGGATAGCAGGGTCACCAGCTTCATCAACACATACGCTACAGAGTACGCCGCCATTATTGTTGTTGTTGTTGCCATGGTGACGCTTGTGGTGCATGCGTATTAATGACGATGTGAAAATATGACGTCAGCGTATCTGAAAAGTTGCGGAGAGCCAGTTTACACGGAGCCGCGTATACGCCGTTTCTAAATCTTTCCACTTGGGAACCTGGTTTCAGAAATGATGGTTTACAGACCCACAAAACGCCGTCTTCGTATGGATGATACGCAGATTCAGCAAAAAACGTATGACCTTGTTTTGTCTTCGTGTGGATGGGGCCTTAGTGTCCTCGTTCTAGTCAACTTTGCTCTCTTTGTGTAAAGGTTCTGTTGCGCACATGAATGTAAAAGAAGAAGCAATGCAATAAATAGGTCTCGCCAATGATCTAAATGGCTACAGCTGGTTTTAAGAGAACGGGAAGATGATTGGTTGTTGTAGGAGTGATTAAGAAATAAACAACCTTCGAAAAGAGCTTTTACGCAAAACCACCATGCACTTCTTGTCTTTCACAGGCTGTCCTGGGATGAAAACTCAACAGAAAACGATGGGGTCACTTTAGACTTGCAGCTAGAACCCTGTTGAAAACAAAGACTTGCAGCTTTGTCAGATTGACATTGAGGAGGAAATGCTCTAAGACTGTGAAGCTGCTGTATAACTACTCTTGCCTGTGCTGTCTGTCTGTTTGTTGCCTGAAATGTCCTCTTTATTCACCACTTGGAATAATTTGATGAAACAACACTTTTGATATGTTTGAACTCTGGATTCCTCTGGTGGAAAGGAGAGTGAATATTCAGGGTACGGGCGTCAGGATGTGACGTAATGACCCCAAACAGGTAGGACGTCCACGTTGGTGTTGTTATTCTTTCACTAATTACGTTTTGTTGCTGAAGAAAACTGTGAAACATTTGGATCATATTTCTCTGTGGATCTTGTTTTGCAGATTTGTCCCTGTGAACGTCGTCCTACACACTGGACTCACACTGAGTACGTGTCGTTAGTTGTGAAGACGAGGCACAAAGAGCACAAACACGCCTGCGGTAGACGCAGAAATGTGGAGACTGCAAAAGGTTTTTCCTCTGACACGGCAGTGAAAGTGAGACTCCTCAAACCTTTGAAGACGTGGTGATTCTGCACGTCAGCGCCATAAACACTGGTTATTCTTCGACGAGGGGGGGGGGTGAGGTGAGGTGGGGGATGAGTAAGCCTGAACGGGAGCAGGTGATTGGCCGCTGAGGGAGTGTGTACACATGTGCAGAGAGCATTAGTGCGACTGCAGGGGAGGGAAGGGCCGATGTACCCAGAAGTCCAGGACGTGTGAGGCATGAGAAAGGGGGGGGGTTTCTGCAGCAGGCCCCCAGCTTCATTAGCAGCTGTCCATCAGAGCGGCCCCTCACACCGCTGCATGGTTGCCTGGCAACAAGGACCATGCTCGGCCAATCAGGGCCGGATGCAACAGGAGTTTTCTCCTTGACACATAAAAGAGAAAAGGCCGAGTTCTCCTCCTCTGATTCGATTTATTTTAGTTTCATTCAACACAAGGACAGAGAAAATGAATGAAAACACAAAATCTTTTCTTTCACTCATCGTTAGTAATTTCGTCCTGATAACATGAACACAAGTCGACACAAATGTGTTTGAATTTCCACTAAAGATAACCATCATCACCTTCATCCAGTGCTGCACTGACATTTCTGGATTCTGAGTCATGAGGAAAGAAAAATAATTGTCAAAGTTTCTGCAGGAAAAGTGAATCCAACTGTATAAAAGAGGAAAGGGATATAAAAAGATATCCAAGAAACTGAGGATGCCAATAAGCAGAGTTCAAACTCTAATGAAGAAGTGGAAAATGAGGGATTCTGTTGAAACCAAACCACAAACATTTCAGCTACAACTGACAGGAAAATTGTTCTGGATGCAAAGAAAAACCCACAAATAACTTTGACTCTCTGAAAGAATGTGGTCTGGCTGTTTCAAGATGTGTTACTCAACCAAAGAGACAAACTGTTGAAAACTACCTTTACAAAAGAAATTATACAAGTGGAGAAATGAGCCAAAAACAGCAAAGAGTAGGAATAAAACTTAGTTTAAGTTGGCAAAAATTGCCAAAAAGCAACAAAATTAACAAGAAAATTGGGCCAAAACCTGGAAAACACTCAGACAGTAGCAACAACGGGTCAAAAGTGGCAAAAAATAGGTGGACAGTGACCAAAATGGCCAAAAAGCAACAAAAAATGGCAAGAAATTTTGGGAAAACGTGGAAAAAATTCAGAAAGTAGATAAAATGGTGAAAAAAAGACAAAAAAACAGTGGAATGTGGTTAAAAAAAGGCTAAAGTCAACAAAAAACAAGATAAAAGTTGGAAAATAGTCAGACGGTAACAACAAATGATCCACAAGTGGCAAAAAGAAGTGAAAAGCATCAAAAATGGGCCAAAGTCAACAAAAATGGCAAGAAAATGACGAAACAACCTGGAGAGACAAAAGGTTTCAAGATGCACAATAAGGAGGCACTTGAGGAAAAATGGGCTGAAGAAAGACATTTCTACACAAATGCCACAAAGTTTCCTGCTTACAATACGCCAAACAGCACAGAGACAAGCCTCAAAACTTCTGGAACAAAGTCATTTGGAGTGATGAGAGCAAAAGTGAACTTTTTGTCCACAACCATAAACATTGTTCCATTTGGAGAGGAGTCAACAAGGCCTATGATGAAAGGTCCACCATTCCTACTGTGAAACACGGAGGTGGATCACTGATGTTTTGGGGATGTGTGAGCTACAAAGGCTCAGGAAACTTGGTCCAAACTGATGAATGAAGGATGAATGCAGCATGTTATCAGAAAATACTGGAGGAAAATTTACACTCATCAGCCCAGAAGCTGCACATGAGACGTACTTGGACGTTCACACATGACAATGATCCAAAACACAAGGACAAGTGGACCTGCCATTGGCTACAGCAGAATAAAGTGAAGGTTCTGGAGTGGCCATCTCAGTCTCCTGACCTCAATATCATTGAGCCACTCTGGGGNAAAATGGTGAAAAAAATGACAAAAAAACAGTGGAATGTGGTTAAAAAAAGGCTAAAGTCAACAAAAAACAAGATAAAAGTTGGAAAATAGTCAGACGGTAACAACAAATGATCCACAAGTGGCAAAAAGAAGTGAAAAGCATCAAAAATGGGCCAAAGTCAACAAAAATGGCAAGAAAATGACGAAACAACCTGGAGAGACAAAAGGTTTCAAGATGCACAATAAGGAGGCACTTGAGGAAAAATGGGCTGAAGAAAGACATTTCTACACAAATGCCACAAAGTTTCCTGCTTACAATACGCCAAACAGCACAGAGACAAGCCTCAAAACTTCTGGAACAAAGTCATTTGGAGTGATGAGAGCAAAAGTGAACTTTTTGTCCACAACCATAAACATTGTTCCATTTGGAGAGGAGTCAACAAGGCCTATGATGAAAGGTCCACCATTCCTACTGTGAAACACGGAGGTGGATCACTGATGTTTTGGGGATGTGTGAGCTACAAAGGCTCAGGAAACTTGGTCCAAACTGATGAATGAAGGATGAATGCAGCATGTTATCAGAAAATACTGGAGGACAATTTACACTCATCAGCCCAGAAGCTGCACATGAGACGTACTTGGACGTTCACACATGACAATGATCCAAAACACAAGGACAAGTGGACCTAAAGTGAAGGTTCTGGAGTGGCCATCTCAGTCTCCTGACCTCAATATCATTGAGCCACTCTGGGGGAGTCATCTTTATTGTGTGACCTCTCTTTCTTACATCACAGTCTGATCCCAGATAAGAAACAAAACCATGTGAAGACCAGGAGAAGAAATCCATCTATTTCATTGGTTTGAATCTGTATATATGTATTTTATCATATTTACTAACCGTGTATTTTCTTTTTTTTATATTTCTTTATCCTCGTTTGAACCTTTCCTGTGCGGTTCCTGTCTTTTCTCCAGGACGTCTGAGACATGAGCAGTAACTTCAAGTCTTCACCTCAGTGTGATCCACACAGAAAAGCCCGGCAGCATGAAAAATAGATAAGGTTTGAGCAGAAACCTGGTGGCGTACGAGGCGGTAATTGCTCCTGGCGAACACTACATCACGTCGTCTCACAGCCGCACTGATCTCTGCTGCAGTCCGAGGCCGAGGCGCCGCCGCCGCTATCTCCCTTAAACACCCAGAGCGCTGTCTCTGCGCCGCCCCGCTGCTGAGAGTCAATTGGATTTCAGATTGTGAAGAAGCACACTCGATTAATACTTAATGGGTACAGTCGCTGCGCTTGTCTTTCTGCCCGTGAGAGGTATGATGAGAGCGACACTCGTGGCCTTTGAGCTTCCACGCCGACCCCATGGCGCTCGACTCCTGCGGGTCTGAGCTGAGGTTTCTGATGCTTCATTCTGTCACTCAGAGGTGGATTATCTTTCTGTCTCCTGACATTATTTTAGATGAGAGGATGCTGAAGTGGACGGAGGTCGTACAGTTTTACGTTTCTTTCCCAAACGTGTGCAGAGGAGCCGTGTATTTCAGCGTGGCGAGGTAAACAGGCCGCCGTCAGTCGCAGTAAAATATGTGAGCGGTATCGACAGGAATTGTGTAACTCTGCTGTTTCTTGACCGAGGTGTCGCATCAGTTCGCTCCAGCTGCCAACTCTGAGTCTGAGTTTGTTTCTTTCACTCTTCCTGTTCTCAGTGTCTCTGTCTCAGAGCTGAAGGAGTTTAAACAGCTTTTCTACAAGATTTTACTTCTATGCAGAACAACCTGAGAAGACGAGGGTCACTAACACGGTCATCAAACTCTCCAAACTCTCCTAATCACCTCTCATATAAAAAAAATTAAATAAAAACTTGAGATAGAGTCAAATTTTTAAACTGTTAAGTCAAAATATTGAACTAAAATGTCACATTTTTGAAATAAAAAAATCACTTTTTTTAAATAAAAGGCAAAAACTTCAAAATAAAAGTCAAAATTGTGAAATAAAATGTCAAAACTTTGAGATGGGTAAATCTTCTCAGTAGAAAAAGTCAAAACTTTGAGATATGAAGTCAAGTTTTTTTTAGAATAATTTAGTGAAACAAATAAGAAAAAGTCTAAATTTTTGATATAAAAAGGGAAAAATTTGAGATAGAAAGTCACATTTTGGGGATAATTTCGTAAAACCAATGAGAAAAAGCTAAGTTTCTGAGCTAAAAAGTCAAAGACTTTGAAATAAAAAGTATTTCTATCTTTCTTTTACTGTTAAAAAAAATTGACTTATCTCAAAATTTTGACTTTTCATTTCTTGAAGAGTCAAATTTTGTTGAGTTGAGATAAAAAGTCAAATTTTTGAGGATAATTAAGTGAAACATATATGGAAAAAGTCCCCTAAAAGTCAAAATCTTTCAGATAAAATGTCAATTTTTTTCTAATAAAAAGTCAAAAATTTTAGATATGTTGAAATTTGAAGTGTAAAGTCAATTTTTAAAAAAATAAAAAGTCACAATCTTGTGGTGAATCAGTGAAACTTGTGAGAAAAGTCCAAATCCTGAGCTTAAAAGTCCAAAATTTCAAAATAAGAATTGATATTCAGAGTTAAAAGGTCTTGATTTTGAGATAAAAAGTCAAAATTTTGAGATAAATTTTTGAGAAAAAGTTAAGATAAGAGTAAGAAATTCTAAGAAATAAGTTCAGAATTTTGACTTCAAAGTTGAAAGTTTTGAGGCTTGTTTTTATGTCCCATTTTTCCTCAAGTGCCTCTTTATTGTGCATCTTGAAACAGCCAGACCACATTCTTTCAGAGAGATGAAGTTATTTGTGGGTTTTTCTTTGCATCCAGAACAATTTTCCTGTCAGTTGTAGCTGAAAAGTTGTTTTTATGTATTTAACAGATAGAAATGAGCTTCTGTAGTTTTTTTAAAATGAAGACGGCTTTAACTGAGCGCTGTGAGGAATAACCTGCCTCCTGACCCTGATATAATGAGTGTTTGTCGTAAACATTACACGGCTGCAGCAGGAGTGATAAATGTGAGCATGGCTGTAGCTGCCCCCCCCCCCCCTGTTTACATCATGGGTAAATGCCAATGAGATTCATGATGTAACCTCTGGAGAAAAGACTGCGGCGTGTAACCGTTAAAGCAGAGCAGACGTTCACACTCGCTGAATTTAACGTTTTCATGTCATTAATGTTTACACACGGACTCGTATTAATGTTTTTTTTTTACTCTGAGAGTCGAACGTTTGCTCATTTCCCTCTGGAACCATTTCATCCTTACAGCAACAGAAGCAGTTTAACGAGCAGAGACCTGTAAACAAACTTTGATATGTAAACGAGAGGATTTCCCCCGCTACACTAAACTGTGACAAAACATTATGAAATAAAGATTTCAGCTTCCACGTCTCCAGGAAACAACTTCCTGCAAACACTCAGAGCTGAAACCATCATTTCTTATTTAATAACAGTTTTTCTTCCTCTGTGCAAACATTCATGTTACAAAACTTCTTTTTAAAATATGAGTTAACACTTTTAGGTTATTAACATAGTAGGTAATAAATTAGCTGAACTATAAATGACCTCGTGAGACTTTGGTGGAACAGATCGGACATTTTTCTTCAGATTAAATTTATCACATAGACTTTGACGCTGAACATGTGCTGTTTAACATATGAAATGCTTTCTGACTAATGATTTCTGACTTCTTTTTCCAAATGACCTCCCAACTTTCACCCATTTCTGCTACTTTCCAACCATTTTACAGGATTATCTTCCAAATTTTCACCCATTTTTGTCACTTTTCTGACTTTTTTTCTAAGTTATCTTCCAAATTTTCACCCATTTTTGCTACAACACTTTCTGACTATTAACAATTTTTTGGCAATTTCACCCATTTTTGTTTTTCTTTTTGGACTATTTTTCAAGTTATCTCCCAATTTAAACCCATTTTTGTCACTTTCTGACTATTTTTCAAGTTATCTCCCATTTTTACCCATATTTGCTGGTTTCGGACCATTTTCCAAGTTTTTCCCTAATTAACATCCATTTTTTTGCTACTTTCTAACCATTATCAACTGTTCCCATTTAAAACAAGTTTCTGAACATTTTCTCATTACTCCGAATTTTTCCCCATTTTTGCTTCTTTCTAACTATTTCCCCAATTTTCACCCTTTTATTTTTGCATTTTTCTGACCATTTTCCAAGTTGTCTCCCAATTTTTACTCATATTTTGCTACTTTCTGAATAATTTTCTAAGTTTTTCCTTATTAACACCCATTATTTTTTCTACTCTCTGACCATTTTCTCATTACTATTGATTTTCACCCATTTTCTGCTATCACACTTTATCTCCCAATTTTTCACCCATTTTTGCTTCTTTCTTACTATCTTCACAATTTTCACTCATTTTAGTGACTTTCTGACTATTTGACCAAGTTGTCTACCAATTTGAATCCATTTTTTAAACTTTCTGAATAATTTTCGAACTTATCTCCCATTTTAACCCATTTTTGCTGCTTTCTGACTATTTGCCAAATCTTTTCCAACTCTAACCCATTTACTCTTCATTCTGACAATTATTCAAGGTTTTCCTAAATAACACCCATTAATTTCTACTTTGCCCATTAACAACTGTTCCAATCCAAAACTAGTTTCTGACCATTTTCTCATTACACCCAATTTTCACCCATTTTTGCTTCTTTCTAACTATTTTCCCAATTTTCACCCATTTTTTGCAACTTTTTAAAAAATGTTCCAAGTTATTTCCCAGTTTACACCCTTTTTTTGGCTAGTTTCTGACAGTTATAAAGTGTACCCATTTAAAACTAGTTTTTGACTATTTTCTCATTACTCAAAATTTTCACCCATTGTTGCGTCTTTCTGACCACTTTCCAAGTTGTCACCCAATGTCACTGAATTTACCACTTTCTGACTGTTTTACTCATTTTCAGCCATTTCTTTGGTACTTTCTGACCATTGTTTACGTTTTTCCAAATTTTCACCCATTTTTGCACCTTTTGGACCATTTTTGCCACCTTGAACTTATTGTTATTGCTACTTTTTACCATCTTTGCCACTTTTCTCCATTTACATCGAGTCTTTTGTGAAGGTGGTTTCCAACAGTTTGTCTCTTCAGTTGAGTAACTCTGGTGTAGAGCAGAAAAAATCGAATGGAAAAATATTTATCTGATACTCTGACACAAATTACGTTAAAGAAAAATTACAGTCTGTGATTAGAATATGGAAGCAGGACATGTTGCCATTTAATCTGATTTGCAATTACTTTCCCAGCCTAAGTTTTGATTGACTAAGATGGTGAAAAGTGTCTGCTGGTGTCTGGATTGCAGGACGGGATCCTTAAAGTGACTCTTGATTAAAGCTCTGAGCAGGAGGAGCTGAATAAAGTCCTGTCAGGTCTAGTTTGGATGAAAACCTGCTCCCTCTTATATCTGATTGTTCTCAGATGTAATAAAACATCTCGGTGTAGTTTCTACGAGGAGCATCACTCCGTCTCAGAGCTTCAGACTGAGTATTAACGCCGTTAACGGGCCGAAACATCCTCCGTATTTCATACTGACGCTGAGAACAGATGTGTGTTAGGGCGCAATAACGCTGCTTTCTCCAGGGGTGGGCGGACAGATAAAAAGATTTACAGGAGTCCTGATACCTGTAATCCCTCTCACTTCAGCTCCTCTAATGCATCTCAGCGCCGGCCTGAGCTCGTCTCCGTTATCGCAGTATCAAGCAGCGAGAGGCTGGCAGCCGGCTTCATTTATGATTCCAGCAAGGCTTTAAAAACACAGGTTCAAGAAAGTCATAAAGATAACAGACCTCTGGCTGCTCCGGTGGATGTGAGTGTGTGAGTGTTTTTGGAGTAAATCAAAGGAGGCGCTTTTATCATCGGGGACAGAAAGAACAGAGGCCGAAATGATGGATTCTCAAAAACAAGTTAACAGATGTGGAAAATGTCAGCTTTGATAACACACACTTTCTTTGATGTTGTGTGAGAGGAGTGAGGGGGGGGCGTCGTCGTCGTCGTCGTCGTGGCGACATCACTCCAGTGTCTCTGTCAGGTTCAGGAGAGCGTTTTCTCTGTCGTACACGAACACGTATTCGCTCCATCATCCTGAACAAACATCCACATCAGCACATGGTGACGCCTGGTGTGTGTGAGGAGTGTGTGTGTCTTTTTAATTGGCCGTGAGGAGCTAAACTGCTCAGCCTTTTGAGATTCTGATGTGAGATTTGCATGCACCCCCCCCCCCATGTGCATGAAAAGAGGCTGTTTGCATGACTAAAGGGGGGAGGGTGACTCTCCTAATGACATTCACATTTAGCGTGTGGAGCTATGAGGAGGAGGAGGATTAGCTTTGAGCTCCGTCACAGGTCTTTTTTCTTTTTATAGACACTTTTTTATAGCTTCCTCTTGATTCCTTTATCGCTTTGATCATCGCTTTTTTAAGTGGCGCCTGTTTTAGCAGCGTTTCTACTGAGAAAATATCTTCTGCCAGGTTTAAACCAGGTGATATATGTGAGTTTAAAGCTTAATGTGCATGGGTCAATGACAAAAAGAGGGTCTAAAAACGTATTTTTAAAAAGTTCTTTGAAAATGGATAAAAACATATTTCTGAGAGAAGAATTATGTTTTCTAACAGATTTCAGTAGTTGACCAACATTTCAAAGTTTTTAGGTTCATTATGTTTTAGTATTTTTAATTTGAGCACCCAAAAATGTCAGGTGGCGCAACCAAATATATGAAAATATATTTATATGTTCCTGTTATTTTTTCTGTGTGAAATTATTGGCAAGTATCTCTCAAGTGTCTGTAGTGACTCATACATTTTCATTTTGTGTGTTTCATTTCTTTTATTTGTGAATAAGATAAATAATTTGATGTTAAAATAACATTTCACATTATTACATTGGTTGTTCCACCTGACATGGAAATTGTTCCAGTCACCAATGAAGTGAAAAAACCTTTTTTATCAGTATTTCAGAGAAATCTACAAACTTTTCCACTTGGTCACAAATGTCATTTGGGCTCCTCNAATAAAAGTCTAATGTTACGGTTGCACCACCCTGACATTTGACAAGGTGAAAATTACGGGACAAAAGTTTTTTACATTTCTCAACAGCTTTAAAATTCTTTTTATTTGCAAAGAATGTTTTATTTAAAAAGCTTCAAGCATAAAATAATGCCACTGTATTTTTAATTTCCATTTACAATAACTGACATTCAATTTTTAGAGTTTAATTACTGTGGATACTTGTCAGGACGGTTGCACCACCTGACATTTTGAGGGTTTGAGGAACCAAAACACAAAAAAACATGTTATATTTTAATAGTTTAAAGATGTGTTCAAATAACACAGGTTTCATAGAATAAAGAAATACATGTGATGAAATACTCAATTCATGATGGAAGGAAATATTGCACTCAGACACAAAAAAAGGGGACGTCACATCATTGACCCGCATATGTTCAAACATCAAAACATTAGGTTTTATAAAACTAGCACCAGTAAGTCATCACATTAGAATCTCGGGGTGGACCTCAAACACCAAGGTCATAGCTCCGCCCCTGACAGGCTTCAGAGAGCTGATACATTTCAGATATTTTTAAAGTTTCCTGCTGTTATAAACATGCTGTTATCATCACAGAGAAACCTCATCACTGCTGAGGCCTGTGAGATCTTTCACCGAGCTGCAGGTGCTGCTGAGTGTTTCTTCACCGCAGAGCAGAGCCAGGTTTTCTCTCTCTCTCTCCGCTCAGCGCCGCGTTTGTTTGGCTAATTTATCACACGAGAGGAGAGCAACAGAAGCAGAGCCAGGCTGGGGGGTGGGGGTGGGGGCTGCCACAGAGAAAAGAGGCTTCAGAGAACGTTTTCCCAGGTGGGACTGAGTCCCCGCTAAAGGGGAAAATGAGACAGGAAACACCAAACAGGAGCAAACGCAGAGTTAATTAAGTGTCCTGGCAGTTGGACAGTGACTCTAACAGATGGGATTACAGTGAAAAAGAGCCTGTAATCCATAGATCTTTGATGACAGGATTAAAACGGCTAATTTAATCTTTTAAAGGCATAAAACAGAAGCTGGAGTCTGGAGGTTTCAGCACCACGGACAGCGACGGCGACAACAGGCCACAAACGTGTGTCCGCACCTGAAAACACAGGTGTGATCACACTGATTCAACTACATCACTGTCTTAACTCTCAGGATATAAACAAAAAAAGTGTTTTTTAATGTAGAAAATCCCAACATTTGGTGATTCAGTCAGATTTTGAGGCATCAAATTCTCATTTTCTTCCACCACGTTTTTGTTTTTTAGAGTCTAAATTCACAGAGCATCTGTTTGTGCTTGTTTGGAGGTAGATGTTTTTTTTATTTTTTTCAATTTTACAGCAATTTTAATGAAAAACAAATGAGTAAACAGATGATAAAGAAGGTTACACACAACAGATGCTGAGAAATAAAAACAGAAACGCTGCCAGAGACTAAACAGGGAGAGAGGCAGGATGCAAACAAAGATGTTGGATGTTGTTTAAAACGTAAATAAAAACAGAAAACACTGATTAGCAGATTCCTCATTTTGAATTTGATGCCTGCAACACATTCCTAAAAAGATGGAGCCAGGTTCACCACTTTGTCAACAACTGAAACTGAAAAATACATCATGATGCTCATTAAAGGCCGTCATTAAACCGAACAGGACTTACGCATGTTTGCAGACAATACATAAAAACCTATATTCAATGGAAAACCCTGCAAAGACAAGATATTTATCGTCCAACCTAATAAACTTTAATGTTTTTTTAGGCAAATTTTCACTCATTTTTGACCCTAAAAATCTTGAACGGGTTCAACAAAAGTCTGGTAAAGTTGCTGATGCTGAAAAAACAGCTGTTTGGATCATTGCACAGGTTCATTGGAAACAGGTGAGTGTCATGATCGGGTATAAAAGGAGCATCCCCAAAAAAATGGGGCCAGGTTCACCACTTTGTCAACAACTGCGTGAGCGAATTGTCCAACAGTTTAAGAACAATGTCTCTCAACTTTGTCCAACTGCAGGAATTGATGGATTTCATCATCTACAGTCCATAATAAAAGTGAGCAACCTAACACTCGTTACACTTGTGCAACTATCATCCAACAAAAAAGAATCAAATCAAGCATCAAATATCATCAAAGTCTTGACTTTCTCTTGTTTTTGTTTGAAGTTGTGCAAATATACTGATCTCTATTTTTTAAACATTACAACCCTAATACCAGTGAAGTTGGGCTGCTTAACCGACAAAGACAAGATATTTATTGTTCAAACTGATAAACTTTAATGTTTTTTTAAGCAAATATTCACTCATTTTCGTTCCTAAAAAGTTTGGACAGGTTCAACAAAAGTCTGAAAAAACAGCTGTTTGGATCATTCCACAGGTGAACAGGTTGATTTAAACAGGTGAGTGTCATGATTGGGTATAAAAGGAGCATCACCAAAAGGCTCAGTCCTTCACAAGCAAAGATGGAGCCAGGTTCACCACTTTGTCAACAACTGCGTGAGCAAATAGTCCAACAGTTTAAGAACAATGTTTCTCAACTTTGTCCGACTGCAGGAATTGATGGATTTCATCATCTACAGACCATAATATCATCAAAAGATTCAGAGAATCTGGAGAAATCTCTGCACGTAAGCAGCAAGGCCCAAAACCAACATTGAATGGCCGTGACCTTTGACCCCTCAGGCGGCGCTGCATTAAAAACCCACATCATTGTGTAAAGGATATTAGCACGTGGGCTCAGGAACACTTCAGAAAACCATTGTCAGTTAACACAGTTCATCACTACATCTACAAGTGACAGTTCAAACTCTACCATGCAAAGACAAAGTCACACATCAACAACACACACAAACGCTGCAGAACTCTTTTTGGAAATCATGGACGTGGTGGAGGAAAGAGGAAAAGGACAATCCAGATTGTTCTCAGGGCAAAGTTTAAAGCAGCATCTGTGATGGTATGGGGGTGTGTTAGTGCCCCATGGCATCATGGGTAACTGTCCCAGTATCTGTGAAGNCATAATATCATCAAAAGATTCAGAGAATCTGGAGAAATCTCTGCACGTAAGCAGCAAGGCCCAAAACCAACATTGAATGGCCGTGACCTTTGACCCCTCAGGCGGCGCTGCATTAAAAACCCACATCATTGTGTAAAGGATATTAGCACGTGGGCTCAGGAACACTTCAGAAAACCATTGTCAGTTAACACAGTTCATCACTACATCTACAAGTGACAGTTCAAACTCTACCATGCAAAGACAAAGTCACACATCAACAACACACACAAACGCTGCAGAACTCTTTTTGGAAATCATGGACGTGGTGGAGGAAAGAGGAAAAGGACAATCCAGATTGTTCTCAGGGCAAAGTTTAAAGCAGCATCTGTGATGGTATGGGGGTGTGTTAGTGCCCCATGGCATCATGGGTAACTGTCCCAGTATCTGTGAAGGCAGCATTAATGCTGAGAGGTACAAACAGGTTTTGGAGCTGTCAGGATCCTGGTTTTGATTTTTACAGATTTTGTCTTTGTTTCTGTGTTTTGGTTCTTGTTCATTGTTTTTCCTGTTTGATGTTTTTGGGTTTGTTTACTTGTTTCCCTTGTGTTTCATGTTAAACTTGTTCCTTGTTTTCTCTTGCTTGCGTTCTCCTGTCGTTCCTGAGTTTCCCTCCACTTTGATTGCCCTCATGTGTTTCACCTGTGTCTGATTGGTTCTCAGTCTATTTAACCTCTGTCCTCGGTTCAGTCTGTTTGTTCATTATAATAGTGAGTGTTTCAAGTTTCAGTGTCTCCTGTGCCCTGTTTCCTTTGAGGAAGAGTTTATTGTGGGTTTTGGATTTTTTCTAAAGGAGTTTTTGTGATTTTGAGTTGTGGAATAAAGTACCTTGGTTTAAAAAATCTGCATCTGTGTCCACACCTGCCATCCAAGACACTTTGTCTTTTTCAGGGACGTCCCTGATTATTTCAGCAAGACAATGAAACCAAGACACATTCTGCTCCTGTTACAACAGCGTGGCTCCGTAGTAGAAGGGTGCAGCTACTAGACTGACCTGTGATGTAATTGGGGTTGTAAAACCTGCAGATTTTCAAACCTTTACATGTTCATATGTCGTAGAAATTTCTGTTGTAAACTGATCAAAACACTTTCTTCTGAAAATAGCACCAGGAAGTGATCACATTCACAGGTGGGCCTCAAACACCGTGGACCCCCCACAGCTCAGAGGTATCAGACAAACAATAATAATCTGCTTTTCCCTCCATAAGGATATATATTTCTGATTGGAGCCTCCGTCAGCTGTTGTTTCCCACAGAAGGTGAAGGTGCGTGGTGACGAATCCGTGAGCCTCTCGCAGCTGTTGTTTTCAGTAATATTTATTAATTAAAGTGTGAAAAACCCTTCGCTTCCTATTCATTCATTTCCAAGCTTCCTGCAGCCGAGCAGAACATTTACAATCATCCAAACAGAAACAGGAAGAAACAGAAGAACCATGTTATTATTTTTTTATGTGTTTCGTGAAATATCTGCTCCTCTCGGTCATGAATCTCTGAAACAGAATCTGATCCAGGGACAAAGCGTGAGGCGGTGATGAGTTTTTATTCTGATCATGATCTGAAAATGATGAAGCGTCCGGCGTCGGCCTCGAGTCTCATCCATCATCCTGACGTCTCAGCGCGGGGACGCTCTCGTCTCCAAACGTCAGGAGGGAACAGACTCTGAAGCTGCTCAATAAAAACCTATGACAACATTTAGAGTCTGGCCTGGACCAAGTGAGGGGGGGGGCTGCAGAAACACACACACAAACACACATTATACAGAAATACACACAGAAACTTAACATTTATTAACAGTTTTAACTAATCACAAATCTCTGCACATGCTTTAAACAATAATAAGACTCTGACATCAGTTTACATTACATCAATCAATGCATCCCCTAATTTAACATTTCTAGTTTTTTTTATCAACTTAATGTGTTTTCTGTTCTTTTAAATGTTAAAAAGACACATAAATAAGTTTTTATTCCACTTGCAATGACTTAAACTGATCAATGCAGGAACCCAGAGAGAGAGAGAAGCAGGTTAATCAGGACACAGGTGTGAAAAAAGACACAGGTGAAATAAACGAGGGACCTGAGGACAAACCAAAACAGACACATAGGGAGAAACAAACACTTAATAAAACTAAGATTAATTAAAAAAATGGAAACAAAACCAGCCACAACAAACAAAACAATGAAAAATGTGAGTAAAAAAATGCAGATTTCTACGCATGTGGTTATAATAAGACTAGTTATACATCTAGTGAATGTCAAATTTTAACATTTACTAACTTATGCAACTGGTTTAAATGATGCAAAGACTTTTTATGATACTCACAATTTCATTTTAATTTGTAAAACAAATGTAAATGTGTATTTTAATCAGATATTTCAAAATAAAATAGTATAAGAGGTTGATTTAATGTAACCCTAATGAGTAAAACCACATTAATTTGTGTATTTTCCATCAGATATTTCAAAATAAAATGCATAATTGTTGATTTTAGTCTGAATCTAATGTGTAAATCAGATCCATTTGTATTTTTTTTAAATCAGATATTTCAAAATAAGACAGAAAAATGTTGAGTACAGGTAATTCTATTGCACAAGATACTTTATTTGTATATTTTCATCTGATTTTTCAAATAAAAATGTTGATTGAAGTATAATTCAAATGTGTTAACACCTTTATTTTGTCATAAATTTCAAAATAAAATACAATATCTTGATATAAGTGTAATACCCATGTGCAAAACACATTTTCCATCAGATATTTCAAAATAAAATTAAAAAAACTTGCAGTATTCTTGCAACAGAATAATATGCATGAAAAATGACTGCAATTAAAAACATCATGTTACAGAAACAATTAAAAAAAAAAAATTTAAGTAAAATGATTCATTTACGACCTTTAACGATTAATTCTTAACATTAAAAAACATCAAATTATGTATGTTTTTCTGTATAATATGTTTTTAATTCTCATAACATTTTTTTTGTGTGGAAAACTTTAAGTAAATATGTCGAAATTATATATAATAAATGTTGATTTAACTTTGTTCTAATGTGTAAAACACGTTTATTTGTGTATTTTCCGTCAGATATTTCAAAATAAAATTTAAAAAATGTTGATTAAATTTTTGCAAATATAAATTCCCAAAATTTTATTCATCAATGAAATTTGGCACCTTTAACATTCAATATCTATACAACTGATTTTTTAATATTAAGAAAAAGACATACATTTTTTTCCTTTGGAGTATTTTAAGCAAATATTTCAAAATAAAATAAGGAATCATATGCATGGAGGCAAATAAACTTTGATGACATTAAAATGTGTTTTTTATGAATAAAATGATTCTTAGACTTTGAGGAAACACTTATTCTCATATTGAATCATGACAGAATTTTAAATTCTTGCACATAATGATTATTTTTATTGTAATAATTACTATTATTGGTGTAATTGTGATTATTCCAGCAGATCCAGAGGCTGCAGAGAAATGCACAGCTGCAACTTTAAGACTCCTCACGCCTCCCCTCCGTCAGAGCAACAATGGTCTTTTCCAGCTCCGCTTATCGCAGCACAATTTGTAACGTGCCATAATTTCCTCACCGGTGCGCGTGCGGGAGCGCCTGTGTATATATATGTATATGTGAATGTGTGTGTGTGTGAGTGTGTGTGTTTGTGGAAAAAATCAGATGTCATTATTACCCAACGCGGATAATTTGGCGTTTTTTTTATTCCCATGGACAATGCGCGCGGAGGGAAGCAGCCGCACCTTCCCGATGATCGGATCCTTTGCGCTTTTCTGCCCTGAAGAAGCCTCCTAGGATTGTCCGCTTCATGCTTGCCATAGCTGGAGACTGCAGTTGTCATTGATCCGACAGAATTGTGAGTATGCACACACACTGTTGCAGCCGCCGTTGACCTACATTGCCCTCTTTTTCCTGCGTCCTCAAGGTGATTTTCTGCCCCCCCCTTATTTCAACTCTGCACTCAGGAGGGTTTGCATTTGGAAGGTGCAGGAGGGGTGGTGGTGGATGCATGGTGTATGTAAGGTTTCGTGAGTGTGGTTGACATTGTGGGAGCTCTGCAGGAGGAGAGAGGAAGGAAAAAACACACAGAGAGGAGAGAGAGAGAGAGAGAGAGAGAGAGAGAGAGATGGGGCTGTCAGAGGAGAGAGTTAAAGGGGGGGCGGGATGCAGACTGAGAGGCTGCTGGCATGATGTAATGCACTTGAGACAATAGCCAAGGATTCTCCCCAATTATCATTTCAGGGGATGAAGAGGAGGTGTATGCAGCCGCAGTCTATGTGTGTGTGTGTGTGTGTGTGTGAGGTGTGTGTGAGGCTAATATCAGTGAAAGAGGAGCTGTCATAGCAGGAACAGCTGCCCCTCCTTTAAACAGTATTATTAGCGGCTATTATCGAGATGCAAGCAGGGGGAGAGCATGAACGCCTCTCTGTCATCCATCTGCATCCACACACACACACACACAGGCTCACACACACTGTACATGCTGTGTATGAATGAATGAAGAGTCTCACACACACACATACATACATGTGCCGGCTTCATTCAGATTAAAACTCTGTAAACGTGACATTCAGGAAAAATAACATCACACTTTTTAGGTTTGATGACATCACTACACGTCATGATTCTGGACGCCGTGCTGAACATGTCTGGCGTGTGAGCAGAGGAGTGGCTACCTGTGGCTTTGAAGACAGGCTGTGAATGAATGAGCGGATAAAAAACAACACATAAAATCAGGAATCTGGCTTTGTTGTGCATGACTTCCAGTTTGCACCATCCCCTCATTATTCCACATATAACTTTCCCATGATGCATCTCAACCAAACAACAGCTAAAGCCATGTTTTCGCCAAGTGGTTCAGTACATTTTTGGTTAACGAATCAATCCAAAATATCGATATATCGATACTTATGTGATGAGATTGGTACTTAAGTTTTGCTTCCTCTTCTGTCCGTGTGCTCCTCTCACTCACTTTGTTATTTCACTGAACAATTTGGAGACTATTGGCCTTTTTCCACTGACTCGTCTTGGTCCTACTCTACCCGGTTTGTGTTGCGTTTCCATTCGCGGTACTACGCGTCAGACGCCAGTTTTTTCTAAGCGAGTAAAGCCGATACTAAAAGGTGACGTGGACAGACTGCCGGTCACTCATTGGTCAGAGAATGTCGTCTCTGCAGCTTCTGACTCTGAACAAATCACTTACAAGAGGCAAAGGAATAAGTCAGCGACGGGTTTTTAATGACATTTAAACCTGACGGCACAGAACCAGACTGAATGAAGACAAAATACAGCCCTAAAATGCTCCTTCATGATTCCTAAAGAAGTTAAAAGTCCTTTTTAAANTGGCTTTAAAGAGTCTTTTAAATTAAATCAAAGTTGGTCGGTGCAGGAGCGATCTGTCTGCCACGAGAGTCTTTAAGCACCAATCAGTCCATTAATCCACAGGGAACCAAAAAGGAAAACCAGTTCAAAGAAGAATGATTGATCAACAACAAATCTCTGCTATACCAGGCCCAAAAATCAAAAATTAAAGTGATCTCACTGGATCCAGGGAAGAGTTGATGTCAGGAAGCAGCTCCTTCGTTTTCCTCCGCGTGCAGCAGCACCAGGCTGTTGTTTACCTCCGTTGTCATGACGACCAACATTGAGCCGCTGTATTACTTTAATGAAATCTTTTTAAAGCTTTTTTTTTTCCTTTAAAGACCACGGTGGCACATATGTTAGTACAAAATGATGTTTGTGTGGCGTTATAGATGAACATGCACGCACTTCTGCGCAGCACTTTAGCGCAGCTGTGTTATAAGATCCACGCCCACCGTGAGTCTGTAGTCGGGCTAGAGGAAAAGANAAGAAGAATGATTGATCAACAACAAATCTCTGCTATACCAGGCCCAAAAATCAAAAATTAAAGTGATCTCACTGGATCCAGGGAAGAGTTGATGTCAGGAAGCAGCTCCTTCGTTTTCCTCCGCGTGCAGCAGCACCAGGCTGTTGTTTACCTCCGTTGTCATGACGACCAACACTGAGCCGCTGTATTACTTTAATGAAATCTTTTTAAAGCTTTTTTTTTTCCTTTAAAGACCACGGTGGCACATATGTTAGTACAAAATGATGTTTGTGTGGCGTTATAGATGAACATGCACGCACTTCTGCGCAGCACTTTAGCGCAGCTGTGTTATAAGATCCACGCCCACCGTGAGTCTGGAGTCGGGCTAGAGGAAAAGATAACCAAACCCAGTAGAGACGAGTAGAGTAGAGCTGGAATTGTAGAGTGGAAAAGCGCCAAAACACACCTTCGTGCACACACTCATACACACACATCTGCCAAAACACACTGGACAACTCACAGTTACAGTTATAATTCAAAACAACAAAATTACACCAGAACAATCGTCAAACAGGACTGCGATTCAGCAATAAGTTCATGTAAATCTATCAGCTTTATAGTAAATTTCACTTTTTAGATGTAAAGTGGGAGGACAGCAGGGAATTAACTGTGTTAATTTGGGCCTGGTCCAAGGATGCCAGAAGTGCTTTTACATTTTTTTTCATCATATTTTGGTTGTCTAACTGCACTCTTTGTGGGATGCAAGTTGCGGTAACCGATTTATCATTTTATCTTTGATTATTTGATGTGGACACAAAGCCTTGGATGAGTTTTTTTTTATTGCACACAATGTTTTTACGTTTTTTTCACGGGTGTCAACTTTGAGATTTGAGCTGGTTTTACGTTGTGATCTGGCAACCCTGGATATAAGACATTTTTAAAACATTTAAGCATATTCATGCCCGTTAGTCCTTACAGTTCTCTTTAAACATGAGCTAAAGGTTACGTTTGCTCTGCTTGGTGAGGTTGGAGTTGGTAGATGAGACCTGGTAGGACACAACCAGGATTCACTAATGTTACAGAGTTTGATTGTTGTCACGTTTCTATCAACAGTGTAACTACTGAAAAGAATCTGATCTACTTTCACTTTCAAAGTATAAATGTGAAGATATGAGAACTGGAATTGGTCCCTTTTCTAAACTTCTGATGAGCCTGATTCGTCTGCTGTGGACGTCAGTTTCCTTCAGGTGTGTTTTACCTGTAGCTGAAGCTTTTCTTCACTCACCGTTCGCTGAAGGACATTTTTGAAAGGCCGTAACTGTAAGAAAAGAGGTAAAATCCAGCGTTGGGTGGCAGGCGTCAGCTCCAACCGGAGCTTTGTCGCCTCTTTGTTCACCTCGATCCGCGCTCTTATTCAATCTCTATCGATCGATGGTTCCTGTGACCTTGCTGCAGGGGATTGTGGGCGACGTCGGAGGCTGCACGCCGTCCTTTCATGCTTTCACGCAGACGTGCTCTCACTCCGACACGTACACACCGAGCATCCTCCTCCTCCCTCCTTCGCTCACAGATGCTTACACACAGGTGGAGGTAAAGACGCTCAGACAGATTGACACACTCACACACACACACACACACACACACACACTTGATACACGGCCTCTCTCTAATGTAACTCTACACCTTCACCATCCTCCTCATCCTGACTTCATTCAGGTTTTACTGCTGAGTGTGAGCGTTCACATCAGCGTTCACGTGAGGAAGTTTCTCCGAACAGAAGACAAAAAAACTCTGTTCGCAGACTTTTCCTCATTTCACTGATTTAAATCTTTCCTGGAGACACATTCCTCCACTGTTGTGTGTTTTCTTTTAGTTGTTGGTTAACGTTCACATGCTGAGTGTTAACTTCGTCTCTTAGGTTTGGTTCTCACTGAGAAACAGATCTTTCTGAGCTTTGTTCTCTTCTAAAAACAAAACTGATATCATCCTTTTAAAGCAGGGTCTGAAGACTAAGGCCGCGTTTACACGAAAATGGCGTCTTGTCGACCTGAAACACAAACTTTTTCTGAAACGCTGTTTTCACTGTCTTCATGTTAGTGCACATGTTTTAAAAGTTACCCTGGCTACCAGAACGTCATTTTCCTAAATGATCAGTGTTTTTACCAGCTACATAAGAACCATAATAAAATCTCTCAAACTATCTTAGTTTGTATAAAATTTGAAAAAATATTTTCACCTGTAGGCCGCCATTGTTGTTTACGCCGCAATAACGTCTGGATAGTGACGTCATATGGTTGCACCGGGCTGGATCTCATACAGGATCATATAAGTCCTGGAGCGGACTTCAGTGGTTTCCAGAGGAAGTTTTGTGGGTTTGTGTTGGAAAATAGTCGGCACAGCATTTGGCTTTAGTCTCCGTTTATAATGACCCACACCTGTCAGCTCTTTCATCAGCATGGGCCGGCTAAATGCAGCAAATGCTTCTGGGGAGAAGTGGCCAGAACATAGCCGCGGCTCCATGGGAAGTTGTTTACGCCCACAANTGTACTTAAGAATTTTACACTTGAGCATTTTGCACTTTGGCATTTTCCACTTAAAAGTTACCCTGGCTATAAAATCTCTCAAAATATCTTAGTTTGTATAAAATTTGAAAAAATATTTTCACCTGTAGGCCGCCATTGTTGTTTACGCCGCAATAACGTCTGGATAGTGACGTCATATGGTTGCACCGGGCTGGATCTCATACAGGATCATATAAGTCCTGGAGCGGACTTCAGTGGTTTCCAGAGGAAGTTTTGTGGGTTTGTGTTGGAAAATAGTCGGCACAGCATTTGGCTTTAGTCTCCGTTTATAATGACCCACACCTGTCAGCTCTTTCATCAGCATGGGCCGGCTAAATGCAGCAAATGCTTCTGGGGAGAAGTGGCCAGAACATAGCCGCGGCTCCATGGGAAGTTGTTTACGCCCACAAGCCATTTCCCACAACTTCCTTCTTTTCTTGTCTTTTGGGAAGCTGTGCAGACTAACATCAGTCTCCTTGTTTCCTTTGGACTGAAAAGTGCAGTGACTTAGATCTCATCATTTTGACTTTTTATCTCAAATTATTGACTTGTATCCCAAATTGGGCTCTTAATCTCATAATTCTGACTTTTTCCCATGATTTTGACTTTTTTATCCCCCAAAAATCAGCATTTTGTCTCTGAATTTCAACTTTTTCATCTTAAATTATTGACATTTATCTCATATTAAAAACTTTTTTATCCTAAATTATTGACCACTTATCTTATAATTTTGACTTTCTTTTTTTTTAATCTCCAATTTTTTACTTTTAACTCAAAATTTTGATTTTTTTATCTAACGATTTTGTCTTTTTTTTCCCAAAAACTTGACATTTTGTCTCAGAATTTCAACTATGATATCTCAGGTTATTGACCTTTCACCCAAAAGCAGCCACATGTGGCATTATTATGTTTTTTTCCCTCCTCAAACCTCGTGACTTACGGCGACTAGTAGTGAGGAAACGGCCAAATCCAGATGCTCGGCACCAAGCAACCAATCTACGTCATCAACCCAGAATGCATTGCGGCAGTAAAACAATGGCTGAAGGATAGAAACTTTGTTTTAAACTGTATTTTTTTTTAAAGAAAAACCAATTCGTTATGTCTTTTAACAACAAATTCTAGTTTGAGACAAACATTTAAGCATATTCATGCCTGTTAGTCCTTACAGTCGGGGTTCCCTTTAAACCATTCCCAGCGCAAAATCTTCTCACACTTGGTGCAGGAGTTTTGTCTCCAAACCCACGACGGTTGGTGTGCAGTGGTGTGGTTTCTGCAGAGATGAGCCGTTGTTTTGCCACATTTAAAGTCACATCAGGGAAAGTTCCTGAGACGTTGAGTTTGTGAAACCACAGGTGAAAGTTGTCGATCTTTTGCTCTTGTGGTGTGAAAAACATGGATTTATTTGGGAGCTTTACTAATTGCTTGTCGCAACTTTGGCGCTCAAAGGGTTAACTTGCCATATCAAAGGTGATGCTCGCTCCTGTGATTGGCCTGTTGTGAATCTTTTCCTTCTTTTGATTCAGGAAGTCACCTGACACGGTTTCCATGGCATCTCCGTGTTTGTTTGTTTGTTTGTTTGTTTGTATAATGTCTGGTCTTGTGAGGACATGTTGTGGTTTTATTCGTATAAAGAGTCTTTCTTCCGTCGACCACATTTCGCCCCAAACCTCAGCCGTTAGCGTCGCTCGTTATGAAACTGTAGCTCCGCTCTGACAGACTGAGTCGTTGCTGTTTCCCGGTCGGTCTGAAGTCTCTTCGGGGCCGTATGAATGGATTCGTCAGCACTCTGCAGTCTGTCTTCCTCCATTCACAAAAACTGCTGTGTCATTCTTTCCGACCTGTCAGGCTGGATGTATATGGATGCCAAAGAGGGAAAGAGCGGCGCGAGCAACAGTTTTCCCATTAGCCTTTGTGCTCGTCAGTCCGCAGATGCACTTTGTGCCAAGAAATCAAACACAGACGTTATGTAAAAGTGGAGTTTCCCAGTCGTCGGCTCCTCTGGCGTCCACACAGCAGCGCGTGTAATCAGCCTATTACCTCTGCATTATCATCAAAACACGCCGTCTGACACTTCAGCTCCTGTTGTGAGAAACGGAGCTGTAATAGACCTAATAGGGTGTTACAAATGTTGGCGAGGCTGACCTCAGATTTGATCAAAGATTGGCTTCCTGATGGGACTGTTCCTCTCTTCTCTAAGTGACCATCTCTTCGCCTAATGAGTTACACGATTCCACGCTGGAGGATAAGACGCTCTAAACAGACTATTAAATAATACCCGTTTTATTTTTAGTGTCTCTAAAGTCAGCTCAACGAGCGTCGAGTTGTAGCGCTTATCTCCAAAGCGCCAGCGCTCAGTGTTCAGTCCTCTGCCCGCGCCGCTCGCTCGCTCGCTCCGTGCCTCTTTTGATGTTTCCCAGGTGGTGAATGGTGAATTTCCCTCGCGTCGCCATACATCGCTCAGGAACACGCTGCTGGTTTTTGTGCTCTGCGTCTTATCTGCTCGCACGATTGTCCCCATTAATGAGATTAACTGAAGACGTTGAGGAAAATTAGCTGCAGTTTTCTGATTCCCACTTGGGGAAAATGGAGTTTTACATCAGAGGGGAAACATACATCAGGCTGGTATAGAGCGTTTACTCTTTTCTTTAGGTGAAGATGCTGCACAGACTCAGAAAATCACGAACTGTCCCAAAGTTTCTCATGAAGGCGGCACAGAAACTCGAGGACTGTAGGAGTGGATGGGCACGCTCTTTTTCCTCCTACAATAAAGCAAAAAGAAGCAGCTACTTGACTGAAAAGTGTCTGAATCTTTGCTGTGGAAACTTGTTGGACGCTGAATTTGTTTTGGATGCATTTATGATTCTTAATTTCAAGAAAACTTTATAACAGGCTGATCAAACTTCATTCATTTTGGTGGTAAAATTCTGTCCGGGGAGATTTTAGCTCAGTCTGAACATCCAGTGTTAGGACTTTAAATCTTTGTCGAGGAAGCGTTTGGTGAATAATGAATGTGAGGTTGAGGAAAGTGTCTGGAGTGAGTGGAAGTCTTTGAAAGATGAAAAACAGCGTGCACACGAATCTGCTCGTCTCTGCTGGATGGATGTTGTAGATTTGTGTGATTGAACGAACACTGAGCTGCAGAAGTGAGAGTCTGTTGGTCAAGGTTGAGCTTTTATTTCATCATTTTTGATTCCACGTCAGGCCGTGCGTCTACGTTTATTCCCTCATTCTTAGTTTTTACAGACGTCAGATTTCTCGTGTGTGGATTCGTCGCTCTGATTGGGAGGAAACCCTGGCTCTTCCCCGTGTGAATAATTCATTGATTGGCATATGGCGTGGAGAGAGAAGCCCAATCATGCGGCCTGTCTGCCCGTGTCGACGTCTTATTGCATCTACGACCCACAATGAGCTGGATTGAGCGAGTGTTGCTGTTCCTCCCTCCTGTGATTCCTGCATAATATCAGACTCACATTTCACGTCTTTAAGCAGCGTTCGCTTGTTTCAACATCTCCTTCTCGCTGATACAATCGCACAAACTCTACATTTGTCATGCATTTATGCTAAGCTACAGCTTGCTGGAATCTGAGGGCAGATTTCCTGGTGTGTATTATCATAATGTGGCGTGATGTTGCGTTGCAAAGCTCCACGCCGCGTCTCTGCTCTTTCAGGCCCCGATGAGCATGTGCAGGCCGATGACTGCGGGGGTCAGACCGGCTGCTCCGCTCTGGTATTTCTCTCCCGCTCCGAGTGCGATCCAGCCGACATCTGCGGCCCAGCTGGCAAACGGCTCCTGCAGAAACTCGCAGCGGATGATTTGTGTTTACCAGGCGAAGATTACACTAATTCTCACCTGTAATCCTCCTTTTCTGCACAAAAACAGAAACTTTCTGCTTCAACATGCTCGCACCTGACGCTGAATTTCCCTCCGTTTCTGGAAAAGTGATCGAAGAAGTGAGACTGAGCTAAATTAGTATCAACAAAACAAATATTTGTAACCTATACATGAAAGATGTGTGTGCAGTTTGAAATATTATCATGTTAAATGTATTAAATCGAAGTCATTTATCAGTTGGATATAATCAGGGTTGCCAGATTGGGCGGTTTTCCGATATTTATATATGACGTATATTTTTGATGATGTTGGGTGGGTAAATGAAATTTGGGCTACTTTTGTGGGTCCTGGACCTTCACCCAGACTAATGGCCCTTTTCCACGGACTCGTCTTGGCCCTACTCTACTCGCCTCTACTGCGTTTGCACAGGCGCGGTATTTTAGTACCTACTCTACCCTGGTTCTAAGCGAGTAAAGCTGATACTAAAAGGTGACGTGGACGGACTGCCGGTCACTCATTGGTCAGAGAATGTCGTCTCTGCAGCTTCTGACTCTGAACAAATCACTTACAAGAGGCAAAGGAATAAGTCAGCGACGGGTTTTTAATGACATTTAAACCTGACGGCACAGAACCAGACTGAATGAAGACAAAATACAGCCCTAAAATGCTCCTTCATGATTCCTAAAGAAGTTAAAAGTCCTTTTTAAACCAAAAAGAAGTTAACAGCAAAGATAGTTGGTTTTAAAGAGTCTTTTAAATTAAATCAAAGTTGGTCGGTGCAGGAGCGATCTGTCTGCCACGAGAGTGTTTAAGCACCAATCAGTCCATTAATCCACAGGGAACCAAAAAGGAAAACCAGTTCAAAGAAGAATGATTGATCAACAACAAATCTCTGCTATACCAGGCCCAAAAATCAAAAATTAAAGTGATCTCACTGGATCCAGGGAAGAGTTGATGTCAGGAAGCAGCTCCTTCGTTTTCCTCCGCGTGCAGCAGCACCAGGCTGTTGTTTACCTCCGTTGTCATGACGCCCGACATTGAGCTGCTGTATTACTTTAATGAAATCTTTTTAAAGCTTTTTTTTTTTCCTTTAAAGACCACGGTGGTACATATGTTAGTACAAAATGATGTTTGTGTGGCGTTATAGATGAACATGCACGCACTTCTGCGCAGCACTTTAGCGCAGCTGTAACAAATAACTTCTGTAACTATGGCAACAGTATGGTCCCTAAATGTATGGAATCATCAAACAAGACTCCATGATTATACTTGGTTAAGTGTACGATTACTCTAAATATTGATGACTAACGGAGTCAAAATGATTAATTTTATACATTTTACAAGGCAAGATAGCATTCAAATTTTGATACAAGAAAATAAATGTTAAATTCTGTTAAAAATTCATTTCATTTCATTTCATTCATTCGGTGTTGACGAGAGAAGGTCGACACTATATATATATCTTTAATAGCTTTAAATCAAAGTTGAAGTAATTAAAGTCTTTTCAGTTATACCGAGTGTCATTCTGTTGCCCTAATGTTTTTAAGTACATAATGGTCAAAATTTTCAGAGTGTATCTGCATTAAAAAAATGAACTTTTTTGTCTTTTTTCCTCTGAATCTTAACTGTAACCAAAGCGACAGATGTGATGTCTTCTTAAATCACTCATTAAGCAGATAAATGTTCCACTCAGTGACATGGTTTGCTTCCACTTTGCTGCGTTATTCGTCTAAGAGAGCAGACAAAAGCTTTCTGCCTGCGTATCTATTGATTTTTCAGAGACAGTGCCAATGATTGAAGGGGCCGTCACGGACGGATCACAGCGTATGGCGCCGAGACGGGACAGACGAGGCCTGTTTGTGCCATGAAGTAGAGAAAATATCCTCAATACGCTCTGAATTTAACGCTGATTAAAAGAGAAATAAGAGCAGCTTTGAGGAGCTGAACTGTGGCGGCGTTTCAGGGGATGTTTGTTGGTGCAGGACGGCGAGGAAAAAGCTTGTGACCAATGCAGGAAATCACGAGGAAAGGTCAGAAAAACCTGAATGTAGAAAGTAACATTTATTATCTCAGATGTTTGAGACTTAAGTAAAACTCTGAGTCCATTGAGGCTGGGATGTTTTGTAGAAAGTAAATAAAAACAGAAAACAATGATTTTCAAATCCTGTTCGACTTGTACTCAATTAAAAACACTAAAAAGACAAAATATTTATTTTTAACTTCCTGTAAATTCATTGAAATACAACAAAGATCTTTGAGAGAGAAGAATCTCTAACTGCGTCATGACACTTTGTAAAGTCGGGGCCTCAAACACCAAGGTTTACCCATAGCTCCGCCCCCTGACAGGCCTTTAGGGGGCTGGCCAATCAGAGTGAAAGGGGTTTGGGGAAAAGGGAGCCTTAAAGAGACAGAAGCAGAATTCAATCACCAATTAATCTTTATTTATATAGCCCTAAACATTATCTTAAAACACTTTCCAAAGACCTGTTGACGTTAATAACATTTTTTATTTTCTTTAAAAGTAATTGTTTTTTACAGATCCGGTAAATTTGCACCAAAGGCTCCCACTTTTCATTGCTTTTTATGATAAAAACAGGTTGAACTTAACCTCTACACATTATTATGCCACTTTTATTTCTTCTAAGATTCTCTAAGGTGGGATCAAATGCATCTATATTTTCTCTTGGGCTGGGCAATTAATCGCAAATTAGATTAAAATGCAATATGACCTGCTTAAATATACTAATCACAGATAGTGCAATATTTGTTTAACCCCGAAATGTGTCAGAAAACTGGATACAATTTTTTTGTTGTCATTCAACCAAAGAGACAAACTGTCAAAAAGTATCCGTGCAAGAGAAACAAAGTGGCAAAAACAACAACAAGTAGCATTAAAATGGCCAAAAAGCAGAAAAAATTGGTAAGAAAATTGAGAGAAAACTCGAAAAAAACGTCAGAAAGTAGCAAAAAATTGGTTGAAAAGTGGCAATAATGACTGAAAAGTCTCCAGTATTGGAAAAAGAAGTCACAAGTTGCAAAAAAAATTCCAAAAAAATGTGTTAATTTAACAACTCATAAGATGGAGAACTTAAAAATAATTGCACCGTAAACCAACGATGCAATATAGGGAAAAATAATCTCCATTTGTGTTCAGCCCTTATTTTCTCGTAAAATCAAAACATGCAAGAAATGAGAAAATCACTTCTTGAAAATCATTTCTTGCTATTTTTTGTTGTTTTCTGGCCTTTTCACTTTTTTTTTTTTGCCACTTTTGGACCATTTTTTGATAACCTCTTACCATTTTCCAAGTTCACTCCCAATTTTCTTGCAAGCTTTTTATATTATTGCCCATTTTTGACACTTTTGGACCATTTTTCCCCAAGAAACTGAGCATTTTCCAAGTTTTATCCCAACTTTTTTGCCATTTTTGTCACTTTTTTCATAATTTCTGAATATTTCAAACCTTCCTCTAAAATTTTTCTTGGTATTTTTTGTTGTTTTCTGGCCATTTTAGTTACTTTTTTACTTTTTTTTGTCACTTTTGGACCATTTTTTGATACCCTCTCACCATTTTCCAAGTTCACTCCCAATTTTCTTGCAAGCTTTTTATATTATTGCCCATTTTTGACACTTTTGGACCATTTTCCCCAAGAAACTAACCATTTCCCAAGTTTAATCCCAACTTTCTTGCCATTTTTGTTGACTTTGGCCTTTTTTTGCCACTTTTTCATAATTTTTCACCATTTTTGCTACTTTCTTTATATTTTAAGGATTCCTTCGAAGTTTTTCTTGCTATTTTTGTTGTTTTCCTTCATTTTAGTTGCTATTCACTCTTTTTTTTCCCCTTTTGAACCATATTTTGATTCATTCTCACTATTTTCCATGTCCACTCCCAATTCTATTGCCTATTTTTGACACTGTTCACTCTTTTTGCCACTTTTGGACCATTTTTCCCAAGAAACTAACCTTTCCCCAAGTTTAATCCCAACTTTCTTGCCATTTTTGTTGCTTTTCGCCATTTTTACCACTTTCATTTATAATGGGAAAGGGAAAAGAAATCTCAATTTGATTCATTTTGCAAAAAGTTCAGCCCTTATTTTCTTGTAAAATCAAAACATGCAAGAAATGAGAAAATCACATGTTTAACTGGGAACACAACAAAACAGTCAGTCTTGTGCTTTCGTGTGTTTGTGTTTCTTTTCTTAACTTTTGAAACTAAATTTTTAAGATTTTATGACAGAAAACACAAAAGAACAATGAATGCTCAAAATTCCCTTCCACGAGCGACAACAACATATTTTGACACTTTTCTGTCTGTGTTTCCATGAAATATTAAAACCCTGTCAGTCAGTGCAGCTTAATAAAGCCCCTGGTAGTGACAGATAATAATGAGTTTATTTATTCTTGACGGTAAATCCTGATTTCTCAGTCCCTCAGCTGTCGCCAGATTGACCCGCTGGGATTTGGATATCCCACGGTCCAGACTTTGTCCCCAGACTCGGTCCCCTCTGGGCGGGTTAAATGTGAGCTCTGTGTCTCAGCATGTTCTGGCAGAAACAGCCACTCTCCCATATTTTCTCCAGGCAGACGTCCAGCCTCTCTCTCTCTCACCTCGCTCTCCTCGCTCCACCATTCAGACGCCATTCGCTGCCGTTTGGACCCGAGAGACCGAGCCTGTTCGCCGCTCTGCACGTGCCAGCCCTCGCTCGCTGGGCGGCCAAAGGGAGCGGGACACCAGCGGTGAATTTTAAGTGGAAGGTAGAGATTTATTCTCTGAGTTTGGCTCCAGACACGAGGCTCTGAGCAGGAAAACGGAACAAAAATCCATATTAATACAGAATCTGACAACAAAGACAAGATTTTTTGTGTGATTATTTCTAGTTTTCCATCTTCTCTGTTTTTAAACAAACTCATTGTAGAACATGAACAGTTTCATTATATACAGCACAACAACAACAACCCACTACCACAACAACTGGGACTGATTTTTAAACATTTAAACACTTTTACCTTCTTTTGATACCAGTTTTTGATTCTTTCTTACTATTTTCCAAGTTTAATCCCAATTTTCTTGCCATTTTTTGCCAATTTATGATGTTTTTTGATGGCTTGTCTCTGTGCTGTTTGGCGTATTGTAAGCAGGAAACTTTGTGGCATTTGTGTAGAAATGTCTTTCTTCAGCCCATTTTTCCTCAAGTGCCTCCTTATTGTGCATCTTGAAACAGCCAGACCACATTCTTTCAGAGAGTCCTGTATTTCAGCTGAAGTTATTTGCGGGTTGCCCACTATCACTACAACTTGGACTGATTTTTACTCATTTTAACCACTTTTACCTTCTTTTGATACCAGTTTTTAATTCCTTCTTACTATTTTCCAAGTTTAATCCCAATTTTCTTGCCATTTTTTTTGCCAATTTTTGATATTATAACTCTTTTTAGCCACTTTTAGACCATTTCTACCAAGAAACTAACCATTGTCCAAGTTGAATCCCAACTTTCTTGCCATTTTTGTTGACTTTGGCCTTTTTTTGTCACGTTTTCTTGTTTTTTTGCCCGTTGGTCATAATTTTTCACCATTTTCACTTTTTTCTGAATATTTTAATGTTTCCCCCAAAACTTTATTGCCACTTTTGGACCATTTTCCCCAAGAAACTGAGCATTTTCCAAGTTTTATCCCGACTTTTTTGCCATTTTTGTCACTTTTTTCATAATTTCTGAATATTTCAAACCTTCCTCTAAAATTTTTCTTGGTATTTTTTGTTGTTTTCTTGCCATTTTAGTTACTTTTCACTCTTTTTTTGCCACTTTTGGACCATTTTTTTATACCCTCTCACCATTTTCCAAGTTCACTCCCAATTTTCTTGCAAGCTTTTTATATTATTGCCCATTTTTGACACTTTTCACTTTTTTTTTTACTCTTTTGGACCATTTTTCTTGCAATTTTTGTTGTTTTTGCCCATTTTCACCACTTTTAGACCATTTTTTGTAACAAAGTGACTATTTTCAGAGTGTAATCCCAGCTTTCTTGTCTTTTTTTGTTGACTTTACTTTAGTCATTTTAACCACTTTTCACTGTTTTGAGGGCTGGAGACCTTACTTGATTTTATCAGAATCATTAATTTTCTCTTGTGCTACCTTCTTTTTTTTTTTTTTTTTTTTTTTTTTTTTTTTTTTTTTTTTTTTTTTTTTTTTTTTTTTTTTTTTTTTTTTTTTTTTTTTTTTTGCAATTTTTGCTACCTCAAACTCAGTTTTATTGCTCCTCTTTGTTGTTTTTGCCTCTTTTTTCCACTTGTATAGTTTCTTTTGTAAAGGTAGTTTTTAACAGTTTGTCTCTTTGGTTGAGTAACTCTGGTGTAGAACAGAAAACATCTGCTGTAAAAACTGCAGCTGATATTTTGACACATTTAAGGTTATAGAAATATTGCACTGTCTGACATTAGTGTATTGTAACAGGATCTAATGAGATTTAATCTAATTTGCGATTAATTGCCTCTAGTTCAGTGCTTTGTTTTGGTGAAATATGAAACTTTAGATCCAGGTTTTTATCTTGTATTTTGTATCTGTATGTAGATGTTTGAAAAGCTGCACATGCAGGATTGGTACTTTATGAACTGAATTAAGATTTGAAAGCTGAACACACTCTCTTCAAACTCTGTCAGTAACTTCTTGTGTCAGAGTTTTCTGAGTTTCTCTTCCTGCTTTTAATTAAACTCCATAAATCTTTCTATCTCGTAGCTTTTTGTTGCCCAATCAGACGACTCTGACACACGATGATAGAAACCAGACCACAAACCGTGCTCTTTGGGTGGAGATTAAACCTCCCGAGGGTTCCTGAGGTCCCTCTGGGCGGCGTGATTCTGCCATAGCATAGATATGCTGGATTATGTAACTGCCCATTAAGCAGCACAAGCGTGAAATCTGGGGCAGAACGCCCAGCCTCCCAAGACGTCTCTGCAGCTCCGAANTGGACCAAGTTTCCTGAGCCTTTGTAGCTCACACATCCCCAAAACATCAGTGATCCACCTCCGTGTTTCACAGTAGGAATGGTGGACCTTTCATCATAGGCCTTGTTGACTCCTCTCCAAATGGAACAATGTTTATGGTTGTGGACAAAAAGTTCACTTTTGCTCTCATCACTCCAAATGACTTTGTTCCAGAAGTTTTGAGGCTTGTCTCTGTGCTGTTTGGCGTATTGTAAGCAGGAAACTTTGTGGCATTTGTGTAGAAATGTCTTTCTTCAGCCCATTTTTCCTCAAGTGCCTCCTTATTGTGCATCTTGAAACCTTTCCACTTTCCAGGTTGCATCGTCATTTTCTGTTGACTTTGGCCCATTTTTGATGCTTTTCACTTCTTTTTTGCCACTTGTGGATCATTTGTTGTTACGGTCTGACTATTTTCCAACTTTTATCTTGTTTTTTGTTGACTTTAGCCTTTTTTTAACCACATTCCACTGTTTTTTGTCTTTTTTTCCCCACCATTTTATCTACTTTCTGAATTTTTTCCACGTTTTCCCCAAATTTTCTTGCCATTTTTTGTTGCTTTTTGGCAATTTTGGTCACTGTCCACCTATTTTTTTTTACCACTTTTGACCCATTTTTGCTACTGTCTGAGTGTTTTCCAGGTTTTGGGCCAATTTTTTGCTAATTTTGTTGCTTTTTGGCAATTTTTTCCAACTTAAACTAAGTTTTATTCCTACTTTTTGCTGTTTTTTGGCTCATTTCTTCACTTGTATAGTTTCTTTTGTAAAGGTAGTTTTTAACAGTTTGTCTCTTTGGTTGAGTAACACATCTTGAAACAGCCAGACCACATTCTTTCAGAGAGTCCTGTATTTCAGCTGAAGTTCTTTGTGAGTTTTTCTTTGCATCCAGAACAATTTTCCTGTCAGTTGTAGCTGAAATGTTTGTTGGTCTACCTGACCGTGGTTTGGTTTCAACAGAATCCCTCATTTTCCACTTCTTCATTAGAGTTTGAACTCTGCTTATTGGCATCCTCAGTTCCTTGGATATCTTTTTATATCCCTTTCCTGTTTTATACAGTTGGATTCGTAGACATCAAAACCCATTTGTGTTGAGTGAAAGAAAAGTTTATGTCTTATCATTCATATTCTCTGAAAAAAGACCAAGAAAACATAAATTCTGAGTTTCCCTTGGTATTGACTTGCAGAGGACTTTTCCCTGAGCGTTGACTCACAGTCACACAAACACAAACTCAGAGAGAAATCTCCTGCGTGGGAGCAGCAAACACAAACCTGTTCTCCTCTCTGATCCTGTTTCCTTTCACCTTTTCTCCTTCAGAGCAAAGATGATGTGCGAGGTGATGCCCACCATCAGCGAGGACACGGCGCTGAGTCAGCGCGGCTCTCAGAGCAGCGCCTCGGACCCGGACTCCCACTTTGAGCAGCTGATGGTCAACATGTTGGACGAGAGGGATCGGCTCCTGGACACGCTGAGAGAAACTCAGGAGAGTCTGGGTCTGGCCCAGCAACACCTTCAGGATGTGATCTACGACCGGGACTCTCTGCAGCGCCAGCTCAGCTCCGCCCTGCCACAGGTAAGACAGACATCTCACTTTTTATCCACCTTAAAGGAATAGTCCAGTGTTTTTGAAGTGGGAGTGTGCGTTTATTCATTTTTATGAAGACAAACTTTCATTCAGCTTTTCTTCTCTAACTCCTGAATTTTGAAAAGTTGGTTTCAAACCTCAACGTCCAGTAGAAACTGCACCGTTCATGAGCTGCTGCTTTATTTTGTTTTCTAAATATCTGGAGGTTTTGTTGGTACCAAATCTCAATTCAGATTTCTATGAGGGCTGAGCGATTTGTAATAATAATCTAATTGCCATCGTTTTTCCATATGTTGCAACTGCTATTTGTTTTGTTTCTCTACTGTTTTACCCTTTTGTGTTTTACCCACAAAACATCAATAGCTTGAAAAACTGTTTGCTTTTGGTGGTTGCGACATTATTTTTCCCGACTCTGTTTTATGCATATCATACTTGTCCAACACAGTCATTTTAAGTTTACACAGTCAATTATTTGTAGTCAAACAGCTGCATTCTTCATCCTAATCATGGATTTAGTCATCTAATATTTTATAAACCAAAAGCAAGATACTTAAAATAACATTTGTTGAGCTTCCCGACTCAGATTACTTCTTTGACGACTCTTTAAACTACCATTTTTGCTACTCGTGACTTCTATTTGCTCATTTTGGTCACTTTAAACTTTTTTTTTTTTTTTTTCACTGTTTTCCAAGTATTCTCTCGATCTTTACCCGCATTAATTTTCTCATTTTTGCAACTTTCTGACAATCTTTCCAAGTTTTCTCCCAATTTTCACCCATTTTGCTGCTTTTCGACCATTTTGCACACCTTGAACTTATTTTAAAAGCTACTTTTTGCTATTTTTTTCAACACTTTGTCTCTTTGTTTGAGCAGAGTTGAGTTACACTGGTGCAGAAAATGAAACATTTACTGCAAAAAAAGAGAAAAGAAAACAAATCTAGTAAGACACATTTCATGTTAAAGAAATATTGCTTTGTCTGTGATTAAAATATTGCAACGTTTTGCAATTATGTTGAAATAATGAGCAGCAGCAATGGAAATGTTAAGGTTTCGGGTTGTGGCTCAGCATTTCAACATTTAGCATTTGCTGAAAGGAAATGCTGGACCCCCCTTCGAGTTTGTGATTAGATTTTAATCAAGTGACTGAAACTCAGCTTTTATTAATCACACATAACTTGTACAACCCCACTTTAAAAGCACTGAACTGTCCCTTTAGGAGGTTTTACTTCTGTAGATGTTCTCTACTTTTTTCCTTCTTGACTCCTTGCGGTTTGCTGCTTCCATTTCTGTTTGTGTTTGTAAAAACTTGACTCTTTGTGGAAATGTTGCTTTAATTTTCAGTCCATGTGCTCATAATTCTGAAACAAATGTGACTTAAAACAGCGAATCATTAGTGTGGAAGATTTTCCTCCTGAGTGCAAATGAAATATCTGGGTCTGAGTTGAATCATGCAGCAGATTCAAAGAGTGAAATTTTCGAGTATTTGCATCTCGTTAAACTTTCAGGAAGTGTCTGATTATTTCTCTGTTTGCTTCTGCATAATGATGTTTAATTAGAGAGTTTCTGAAGCTGTTGTTGGTTTTATTCACTGTTGTTAGACAAGCTTCCTAATATTCAACAGATTTTAAATGACCAAAGTGGAGATGTTTTTGTCCAGTTTGCTTCGTTGGTGGAAATCAAAGAGAAGTCCTGCTCAGTAACTCAGAGATTACTAATCAGAGATTAGCTTTTTCTGAAAGTGTGTCAGTAATTCGAGTCACATGCTCGCCTCGCTCTGCCTCCAAACTCTCTGGAGGTTTTTCTGGTGGAAGACGAGGACTTTGTTCAATAATCTGGAAGGTTTCAGAGCAGCAGCATCACCCACTCTGTGTCTGTTTGTTCACGTTACGGCTGAAAAGGAGTTAAAATGAATGCGCCACTTTTAAATTATTCAACAACTTCAACATCTGCTTCACTCCTCCTCACACTTTGGCCTTTAGGTAATTGAAATTAACCCGCTGACACCGCTGAGGTTGGCAGGAGTCTTTGGAGATACAGTAAATCTGCTCGAGCAGAGAGAACACGCTCAGAGTTTCCAGATTCGTGTCTGAACTCTGAGCTTATGTGGTCTCAAGCTCGTAGCCTCCGGGTTTTTATCCTCCTCAGCGGTGGACGTGATACACAGCTGGGAGAACAAGACGAGGAGAGGAAACGCTGAGCTCTACAGCAGCTACACGAGAAAAAACAGGCAGTTAGAGACAGAGCAGAAACACCAACTTCACCTCTCCATCCAAAACAGTGAAACTCTCAGGTCAAACTCAGATCCTGCTTTTTATCTGTGTTGAAATGTTGAGCATCAGCATTTCAGACATCGTGATCATGTGATCGTTAAAGCTGTGATTTTTCTTGCTCCTGACTGACCCAGGATCTGTTGTATCAGCTGTTTCACACACACCTGTCTTTGAGTGTAAAACTGTTGGAAAAATCCTTTTTCCCTTGAGATTGTTGTTGATTTTTTTTTATTGAACTTGACACAGTTAAGGATATTTTGCATTACGTCATTTTTAAAAGTTAAAAGTCAAAGATAGCTCTTTTTGTTCTTCAGTTTTTATAACGAAAAATACAATTTAAAAAGTCCGGTGCAGAAAAAGCAGGAATAGGTGTTGTGGTTTTGAGAAGAGTCAAAATTCAACAACTTATCAAAACATCTTCTTTTTTTAATTTTTTTGCCTCTGTATTTATTTCTCATAATTTCGACTTAAATCTTAGAATTTTGACTTTCTATCTCGAAAACTATTTATTTCAAAAACTGCCTTTAATTCAAAATGTAGACGTTTTATCTTAGACTTTTGTTGTCTTAAAATTTTGACCTTAAATGAGAAAGTTTGGACTTTTTCCACATAAACTTTAACTGAAGTTTTATCTCAAAATCTTGACTTTTTGTCTTAGAATTTTGTCTTTATTTCTCAAAATTTTCACTTTTTATATTAAAATATTGCCCTTTCATTGAAAAGTTTGAAACAATTCTTACCTTCAGTTTTTATTTTCATCCTCACATTAGAGTAAAAGCTTTTGATGTTTCAATGGTTTGATGTAGTTTTCTGTCAAGTTTGTAAATGTTTCTGCACATTGTGAAAACTTCACTAAAGTTTGATTTAAAGAAAATCGTGAATCCAATTGAAATCGCTGTATCTGCCAGAAAAATCGCAATTAGATCTTTTTCTAAAATCGCTCAGCCCTAATTTGCGGCATAATTTTACAAACAAAATAGCAATATTTCTAAAATTATCAGTATACTTTATTTTAATCAGACTTTAACTTCAGGACAGTGTTATCTGTTTTGTTCTGTTATAAATTTTCACTTCATAATGTAATAACAACTCATTTTGTAATTATCTGCCACTTCCGTAACAAAATTCTTGAACAATGTTATAAAATTTGTCATCATTATGTAATAAAAGTTCTTACATATTGCATCAGTTATTCCATAATATGGGTGTTGCAGTTTTTTTTTTGGTGCATTTTCACTTCTTATTACGTAATCTGGCAAACTTTATAAACTTTGGTTCAAGAATGTTACTACAAAATTTGGCAGATGATTAAAAAATGAATCAAAAATGTATTATATTCATACATAATGTGGCTTTTTTGGCCGCATTTCTGGACCTATAAGTGTATAATTACATTAACAGCTTCTTCGTAGTCTTGGGAAACTTACAATACAATCCTTTTTTGGATAACTTCTACAGTTTTGGTGCAGTGACAAGAGACTCAGACCGTAGTTTTCTCTTTAAATCCAGTTTTTTGTCAACAGCTGCAGCATCAAGCAGCTTAACAAGCAGGTTACCATGGAAACCAATCATCTCAGACAGCTGTTTACACCAATTCATCAAAACATATAGGAACAATGTAACTATATCATTACTAAGATAATTATAATACCATAACTTCTTCTTCGACTACTTTTAATATTTTTCAAGATTCCATTTCACTTTTTCTCACTTTAGTTTTTCATGCATTTTTGGAAGGAAATGCAATTTCTCTAGTTTATTTTAAAGTTTTGAAATCTCATCATTTCTACATGTTTTTTTCCTCTGCTCCAGCTTTTCCACCTCGACCTTGATGAATAATGTTTTCCTTCATATCTCTGGTCTTTCCTCATGTTTGAATACCAAATTAAAGTCCGTCCAAACATTCCCACCTCTTCATTTCCAGAGGAAGCACCGGGGGCTGTCAGAGTGAAATAACATTTCCATTATCAGACACTTTCCCTGACGTCCGGCGGCGGCGGCGGCGGCTCCGCGGTGGCGATGTGGTGATGTATTGGTTGTCATAGCGTGATGACAGAGCTAACGTACGGTTGCCGTGCTTCTCTCGGATTAAATGAGATGTCACCGCGGCTGCAGGAGTTCTCTGTGTGACATCTCGGTGGAAAGACGTTCATTAGTTGTGGAGTTTTCTGGAGAGGTTTTAAGTCTGTGGACTCTTAGCCGTGAATACGACAGCGAATGAACGTTTGGGGAAGTGAATAGAGGCGTGTTTCACCTGTTTTGACTGTAAATCATCTGACACAGAAAAGTAACATGAAAAAGAAAAAACAGATACAAGACAAAAAACATCAAAAACGTTGCCAGGTCTGACATGTTCACAGTTGCCGAGAAGTTTAACAGTCACAAGTTTTGTACAGTATTTTCATAAATTAATATTCTGATGAAATGTTAAATGTTGGAATGAGGAGCAGACACTCTCCACATCAACTATTTCAAAATAAAGTGTCAATTTTTCCCATCTTGAAAGATATAAATCTCTTCTAAATCTTAATAAAAAAGTCTTTTTTTCCATTTTATGAATTTCTTTTATAATTTCTATCCAATTTTGTTTTGTGGGTGCTTCCGCCTGTAGCCATTTACGGGTGATAGCTTTCTTAGCAGCAATGATAAATATTTTTAAAAGATATTTAGTGTCTTTGCTTATATCATGTGGCAGGTCACCCAAATAAAGAAAACTATTAAACTATTCGGATCAAAATGTTGACTTTTTGCTCAAAATTTTGACTTTTGCCCCATAATTTTGATTGTTTTTTACAAAATACTGACCTCTATCTCAAAATTTTGACATTGATATATCAAATTATTGACTTTCTTTCCCAAAATTTAAACTATTTGGATCAAAATGTTGACTTTTTGCTCAAAAATTTTGACTTTTGCCCCATGATTTTAAATGTTTCTCTCAAAATTTTGACCTTGCAACACAAATAATTGACTTCTATCTCAAAATTTTGACTTTGTAATTCAAATCATAAACTCTAGTCTCAAAATTTTGACTTTTGAGCTTAAAATTTCAACTTTAATAACCCAAGTTATTGACTTCCATCTCAAATTTTTTCGTTGTAACTCAAATGATTAACTTTTATCTCAAAATTTTGACTTTGTCTCTATACTATACAACTATATCTCAAGTAATTGACTTTTTTCCCCCCAAATTTAAATGATTTAGATCAAAATGTTGACTTTTTGCTCAAAAATTTTGACTTTTGCCCCATGATTTTAAATTTTTCTCTCAAAATTTTGCATTTTCAGCTTAGATTTCAATTTTTATATCTTAAGTTATTGACTTATATCTCAATTTTTTTGACGTTTTAGCTCAAATTTCAACTTTTGCCCCATAATTTGGCTATATATATCTCAACATTTTGACTTTTAAACTCAACATTTCATTTATTTATCTCCTAATTTAGACTCTTTTCTCACAATTTTGACTCAACTCAAAGTCAGTAAATTCAACATTCATCATCATCTTTATAACAAGGCTTTGTTTTCAGGGGGCAGCTGCCACCATTTACCCCCCCGATATTTAGTGTCTTTGCTTATATCATGTGGCAGGTCACACAAATAAAGAAAAGTGAAATTTAACTGAACTGATATTCCCAGAATATGTTCCATAATTTTTAATATTTCTAGCCAAAACGGATGTAGAGTTGGTCAACTCATAAAAACATGGTGGTGTTCTGCTCCATCACATTTTCTCCAACAGGAATGACTTTTTGACACAGAATATTTTTCCATTTTAGGAGTGATAAAAAAAAAGATTCTGACGCTTGTTTGTATGCGGACGTCTTTCACACAGATGTGATTTAGCAGCGATTTTAGGTCACCAGCCGTGTGGAACAGCACTGATGATCCTGGAGTATGATTTTTAAAGAGGGCAGCCGAACGCTCGCAGGTCTTTCTCCTCCCTGTGATTGCCGGGGAGGTGGTGGGTGAGGAAGAGGAGAAAGAGGAGCAGCAGAGGCACTGAGCTTGTTTTTAAAGACAGAAATGGCCTCATTTAGGCGATAGGCGGCTGTGAATGTGTCTTTACTGATATCGCTCCTCTGTTCCCGAAGCCCCGAGCGCTGGCAGGATTAGGCGACGGCCCACCACAAACTCCCCTCTTCTTTCTTCTCCCCCTCGTCTCTCCTCCTTACCCCCTTCTTGTTTCTGCTGTCACTGCCTTTTCTGTTCTGCCACTCTGTGCCTCGTGTCCCCCTCTTCTCCTCCGTTTCTCCCCCCCGCTCCTCTCTCCATCAGAGGTCGCGGCTCCGCTCCTCGTCATGACACTTTCGACTGATCGGAGTGACACTCCCCGTCCCCGTTTGACGCCTGCAGGCAGCATCGCTTCCCCCTTTTACATGCACAACCATCCAACAGGGCCCTGTCCTTCCCCTCAGATGCCTCCCTTCCTCACCCACCGTCCCTCGTCTTCCCTGTCTTTGCATTTCAGGACATTTTGGTTCTGAGCGAACTGTCTCTGCAAGTGAAAGCATTCAAATCTTTTCATGTTTTGGTTTTTTACTTTCATTTAAATATAAAAGAGCGTTGAATGTACAACAGTCTTGTAGCTGCACTCTTCTACTACGGAGCCACGCTGTTGGTTTCATTGCCCTGCTGAAATAATCAGGGACGTCCCTGAAAAAGACGAAGTGTCTTGGATGGCAGCAGATGTTGCTCCAAAACCTGTTTGTACCTTTCAGCATTAATGCTGCCTTCACAGATACTGGGACAGTTACCCATGATGCCATGGGCACTAACACACCCCCATACCATCACAGATGCTGCTTTAAACTTTACCCTGAGAACAATCTGGATTGTCCTTTTCCTCTTTCCTCCACCACGTCCATGATTTCCAAAAAGAGTTCTGCAGCGTTTGTGTGTGTTGTTGATGTGTGACTTTGTCTTTGCATGGTAGAGTTTGAACTGTCACTTGTAGATGTAGTGATGAACTGTGTTAACTGACAATGGTTTTCTGAAGTGTTCCTGAGCCCACGTGCTAATATCCTTTACACAATGATGTGGGTTTTTAATGCAGCGCCGCCTGAGGGGTCAAAGGTCACGGCCATTCAGTGTTGGTTTCGGGCCTTGCTGCTTACGTGCAGAGATTTCTCCAGATTCTCTGAATCTTTTGATGATATTATGGTCTGTAGATGATGAAATCCATCAATTCCTGCAGTTGGACAAAGTTGAGAAACATTGTTCTGAAACTGTTGGACTATTTGCTCACGCAGTTGCTGACAAAGTGGTGAACTTGGCTCCATCTTTGTGGGGATGCTCCTTTTATACCCAATCATGACACTCACCTGTTTAAATCAACCTGTTCACCTGTGGAATGATCCAAACAGCTGTTTTTCAGACTTTTGTTGAACCTGTCCAAACTTTTTAGGAACGAAAATGAGTGAATATTTGCTTAAAAAAACATTAAAGTTTATCGGTTTGAACAATAAATATCTTGTCTTTGTCGGTTAAGCAGCCCAACTTCACTGGTATTAGGGTTGTAATGTTTAAAAAATACAGAGAAAGATCAGTATATTTGCACAACTTCAAACAAAAACAAGAGAAAGTCAAGATTTGATTTTTGATGCTTGATTTGATTCTTTTTTGTTGGATGATAGTTGCACAAGTGTAACGAGTGTTAGGTTGCTCACTTTTATTATGGACTGTAGATGATGAAATCCATCAATTCCTGCAGTTGGACAAAGTTGAGAAACATTGTTCTTAAACTGTTGAACAATTCGCTCACGCAGTTGTTGACAAAGTGGTGAACCTGGCCCCATCTTTTTGGGGATGCTCCTTTTGTACCGGATCATGACACTCACCTGTTTCCAATGAACCTGTGCAATGATCCAAACAGCTGTTTTTTCAGCGTCAGCAACTTTAACAGACTTTTGTTGAACCTGTTCAAGATTTTTAGGAACAAAAATGAATGAAAATTTGCCTAAAAAACCATTAAAGTTTATCAGTTTGGACGATGAATATCTAGGTTTTTATGTATTGGCTGCAAACATGCGTAAGTCCTGCTCGGTTTAATGACGGTCTTTAATGAGCATCATGATGTATTTTTTGTTTCTCAGTGGTTATTATCTTCTATGAACTCCTCTACTAAACGTCTTCATAGAGAGTTTCCTGTTTTACTCTCAGCCTCTTTCTCGCTGCTGATGCAACGCGCGTCTCGCTGCACACGATGAACAATTTGTACTGGCCTCTAACTCTGAGCCTCTGTGGGGAAGGAGACGCTGTCGTCTGAAAGCTGCCTGTTTCTCCGTGTCCTGCATTATTCTGGCTTATTTCCTCTGCTAAAGCGACTCTGGAGTCACCCTGCTCGCTCAAACTCTCCACACTTGAGCTCAATGGAGTCAGTTTAGAGAGAGAGAGAGAGAGAGAGAGAGAGGCAGAGCACGAGGGCGACCGAGCGCCTGCAGCGCCGCACTCATGACGTGACCCTCCTCCCGTCTCCCATCACCCCCCGTGTCCTGACACAGGAGGCGAGCTGGCAGACAGGGAGCGTTCTCCGGAGCGCTCAGCTGTGCCGTACTGTACTCCCGGGGCCCTCAGGGGCCTCCTCCCCCCCCTCGTCCCCCGTCCTGTTTATTTACTGTTGCCAAGCAGGGGTTTGTGTTCTGTTCTCAGCGGAGGCCTCGACTCTCGCTCGCTAGCTCGCTCTGGATGACCCTGACTCTGCGATGAAGCTGCACGCTCAGATCTGATCCTGAGCGGACTCGGAGCGCTGCTCACGAGACAGAAATAATCTAATTAGCTGAACCCAACTCGCCAAAGGTGAGCGACATCTGGTGAACGTACAGGATGAAGCAGAGTTTCTCTTCATCCGTTTCCACCGTCATGGTGTTTGTGCTTTTTCTGCCTCTACTTTTTTTTTTCAAAACATCCCTGAGTCATGTGACTTCCTCGGCCTTTGAATAAATCATGTTTGAACGACCTCACAGTCACTACTCAGGGATTACCCGCCGTGTTTAATTCAAACAAACTCAGCCACTGTTTCCTCTGAGTAATCTGCTTTTTCCTGAGCTTCACTTTGATTCACAAATTAAACCCAGTTAAAAGAAATAAACTAAGAATTAAAACGGCTGTGAAGTTTAAAGTTTTGGTTGAAGCTCTGCAGATTGAAAGTTCTTTGAGAAATTTGGTGGAACCATTTTTAATGTTAGGATCTACAAAAAGACAGAACATCTGATGTTTCACATTTAATCTTTAACATTTGGACAAAATTTACAGCCTGGTCATGAAACAGTGGAGTTTGTTGAGACTGGAGGAGCTTACATTTTGATTTCTTATGTCGTTTGTTTGAGTCGCTGAATGTGCTTCAAAAACATCAGCTTTACACCACAAGAGGAACAATATTTCATGGGTATTTGTTGAGGTGGAATTGGTGCAAAGAAAGCAAACATTTTTAGGATGTAGCCACCACAGTACGAGTAATTCAGCTCGAAGCATATCTGCTTTTCCTGGAAGGATCCTTCATCTTTCTGGGCTGATAGCATCTTCAGCTTTGGAAAACAAGTGTTGAGGGAATTGTTGAGCAAAAAGATGATCGATATTGATGGATTGAACCATTTCTTATTGATCCTTAAGAGGATTCTTGATCCCCATCCTCACAGTCGACCTTCACTTAGGTTGTTGCTTCTGGTTCGACACGCGTTTGTGGAAATTTCTGTACGCTTTGGGAACATCCTCTGAATTTTCTGGGGCCATTAAAGAAGATGTCGGTGAATCGCTCACTCGTGGACCGACCTCTCGGCCTCAGCTCCCCAGACGTTGATCCGAGCTTCCTCGGCGCGGTCAGACAGTAATGAGATCCGGGCTCATTGATCAGTGACGCGCTGATGTTGTAATGAAAGCTAAGACTGCAGTAGATTACTGTCCAGAGCGGCTCATTGATCTGCGGTTTCCTCATTCACCAGCCTCATACCGGCTTCAGTGGAGTCACAACAGCAGCGTCTCACACAAAAGGAGGACGCTCTTTGATCGCTTTCATTTCAGGATCAGTAATTAGTGCGGCGGTGGATTTATCTACGGGGTAAACGGCGTGGACATCAGCGCCTTTAACCCGCTGTTTATTAATCATCTGTGACGCCGACATCCGTCAAAGAGTCAGGCCACAGGCCGCGTCCTCCCATCCTTCTTAAAGCCAGAAGAGTATTCGCGGAGCGTACCACTCTGCCGACTCCACGGGGGTGATGGAGGAGGAGAGAGAGGAGACGGCGAAGGGCAGAAGAGGAAGATGACTAAGCGTGTGGAGGAGAGGGGAAGGGAGGTGAATCCTCTCCTCGGCTCGCTGATGTTTTCCTCCCCGGCCGTCCGCCCTCCTCCCTCGTCTCTCTGTTGCTTGAACACGAGGCCCTGGGGGGCTCCAGCAGTCAGCCAGTCAGCTGGTCTCCTCCGCCGGAGCAGCACATGATTTTCCATGATTACTGTTATTGTTTGTGCCCCAGTTCACGCCGCCTGCAGGCTGCATGGATGGAGAGGAGGAGACGAGGTTCAGCTTCATGAGGGCTTAGCCCTGGAATTCAAAGGGGGTTTCAACACAACACTTAATCTTAGAGAACTAGAATCTTTTCTTTCACTGTCTCAGACATAAATCAAGTTCAATTAAAGTGCAGCATGAAACTGAGATGGAGAATCTCGATCATGTGACTGCACAGTTACAGCTACTTGAGTTCCCTCGCTTCATCTTGATGAAACACAATCCATAAAACAGAAAATAAAATACCCAAAATGGCCTCTTGGGAGCCAAAGCAAATGCTGAAGTGTCCCTCTGGTTGGTGTACCACACTAATCTGCCACTTTAGCTGCTGACGAGGACACAGGTTATAGCGTCTTCTTAGGAGCCAAAATATGTAGAAGTGACCCCGTAGGAGCCAACGTGTGCTAAAGAGCGCCCTACAGAGCCAAAAGTATCCTTTAAGTAGCAAAAACTGGTGCTGATGTGCCCTTTTGGGAGTCTACTGGGAGCTAAAACATGTGCCAAAGACCTCTCTTGGGAGCCACAATATGAAAAAAATGTCCTTTTTAGACAAAACGTGTGACAAAGTGCAACCTTGAGAGCCATGATATGCAAGAGTGTTCACCTGGGGGCCAAAACTCACACAAAAGCATCCTAAATAAGTGAAAGTGATCTCTTAGGAGCTTAAATGTGCACCAAAGATCCCTCTATGGAGACAAAATATGCAAAAGTGTCCCTTTCATTGCAAAAACTGGTACCAATGTGACCTCTTGGGACCCTCCGAGGAGCCAAAACATGTGCTAAAGACTCCTCTTGGGAGGCAAAATATGCAAAAGTGCTTCTTATGGGAGCCAAAACACATAGAAGAGCTTTCTATGGGGAGCTAAATGTGTGCTTTAGTGCTCTCTACAGAGCCAAAATGTGCAAAAAACACCAAAACACATGCTACAGCGTCCTCTATGGAGACAAAAATGCCCCCTTGGGAGCCAAAATACATAAAAGTATTTTCCTAAAAGCAAAAGCATGTGCTAGAGAGCCCTCTACAGAGTCTAAATATATAATAGTGTCCTTTTTGGAGACAAAACATGTGACAAAGTGCTTCCAAAATACATAAAAGTGCTTCCTAAATAGCCAAAATGTGCAAAAGTGCCCTCTTTGGACCAAAATATGTGCTTAAGTGCCCTCTATGAAGCCAAAATGTGCAAAAAATGTTTTTTTCCAGAGACAAAACATGTGACATAGTCGCACTTTGAGAGCCATGATATGCAGAAGTGACCTTTAAGGAGCCAAAACAAATACTAAAATGCTCCTGGGAGCCAATACACATGCTATAGCGTCCTCTATGGAGACAAAAATGCCCCCTTGGGAGCTAAAATATATAAAAGTACTTTCCTAAAAGCAAAAGCATGTGCTAGAGAGCCCTCTACAGAGTCTAAATATGCAAAAGTGTCCTTTTTGGAGACAAAACATGTGACAAAGTGCTTCCAAAATACATGAAAGTGCTTCCTAAATAGCCAAAATATGCAAAAGTGCCCTCTTTGGACCAAAATATGTGCTAAAGTTCTTTCTTTGGACCAAAATATGTGCTAAAGTTCTTTCTTTGGAGCCAAATATGCAAAAGTGTCCTTTTGGGAGCCAAAACATTTGACAAAGTGCTTCCAAAATACATAAAAGTGCTTCCTAAATAGCCAAAATATGCAAAAATGTCTCTTGGGGGACAAAATGCGTGCTTAAGTGTGCTAAAGTGTATTTCTGGTTGGCAAACCACACTAAATTAGCCCACTTACTGGTTAAAAACTGATAAACTGACCTTCTGGGAGCCAAAATACACAAATGTTCCCCTGCAGAAATGTGTGCTAATATCCTTTTTTGGAGCCAAAATATGCCAGAGTGTCTTTAGTGAGACAAAGAATGTGACAAAGTGCCACCTTTAGAGCCAAAATATGCAGAAGTGGCTTGTTGGAAGCAAAAATGTGTGTATAATAATCCGTCTGTGTCGCCAAAACATGTAAATGTCTTCTCTTATGAGCCAAAGTATGGAAAGTTCCTTCCTGGTGGTTGGTGAATGACACTAATCTGTCTAAAAAAATGATAACCTGACCTCTTTGGAGCCAAAACAGGCTGTATTTACCTTTTTTTTTTTTCTTTCTCCTCTTTCCGTTAAATGTCTGTTCACGCCACTGATTCTGACAGTAATGGCCCTTTTCCTCTGACTCGTCTCAGCTCTACTCTACTCTCCTCTACTCTGTTTGTGTTGCGTTTCCATTAGCGCGGTACTACGCGTCAGACGCCAGTTTTTAGTACCTACTCTACCCTGGTTCTAAGAGAGTAAAGCTGATACTAAAAGGTGACGTGGACGGACTGCCGGTCACTCATTGGTCAGAGAATGTCGTCTCTGCAGCTTCTGACTCTGAACAAATCACTTACAAGAGGCAAAGGAATAAGTCAGCGACGGGTTTTTAATGACATTTAAACCTGACGGCACAGAACCAGACTGAATGNGGAAGCAGCTCCTTCGTTTTCCTCCGCGTGCAGCAGCACCAGGCTGTTGTTTACCTCCGTTGTCATGACGACCCACATTGAGCCGCTGTATTACTTTAATGAAATCTTTTTAAAGCTTTTTTTTTTCCTTTAAAGACCACGGTGGCACATATGTTAGTACAAAATGATGTTTGTGTGGCGTTATAGATGAACATGCACGCACTTCTGCGCAGCACTTTAGCGCAGCTGTGTTATAAGATCCACGCCCACCGTGAGTCTGTAGTCGGGCTAGAGGAAAAGATAACCAAACCGAGGAGAGACGAGCCGAGCCGAGTAGGGCTGGAATTGTACAGTGGAAAAGCGCCATTAGTGACGGCACTGAAAACGTCCTGGAGGTGAGTTATGTTGTTGTCATGGCGATGGAGCTCCATACTATTACTGAGACATTGATTCTAGAAAGGAAATGTCTTTGTGATGTAAAAATGGGGCCGCAGACCGAATAAGATCAGAAAGTAGTGATTTACCTGTTTCTCTTCACGATGTTGAGTTTGATTAAGTCAGAAATATCATCCTGATGTCTGAACAGTTAACGTTCATTAATAACACTTGAATTAGTTCTTTCTCAGAACCCCCCCCCTCTGATTTCCTGTCTTGATGGCATTGATTTGTAAACTCCCCCCCTCCCTCCTTCATTCTCCTCTCCTTTAATCCTCACTAACATCAGCAGAGTTTCAGCTCTTGGCTCTTCCTCCACATCAAGTGTCTGTAATGGCTCTGACAGAGCGGCCTGATCAATACTCTCCAAAGTTTAGCGTGTGATTACGAGGAGACGGATCCAGCTCTCCGCCCCATGAATCACGCCGCCTGCCAGCGCCCTGGACGCTGCCCGAGCGGCGTCCAGCGTCCAGCAGAAGGACGTCTGAGGAGGAAGAGTGATGAGGCCGAGGTTCTGATCAGACGCGGCGAGGTGACGAGGCAGAGCGGGGAGATTTCCTGCAGATGTAATTATCTCTCTAATGAACGGCTCAGTGGGGCATCAGAGCGCCGTAAAGTCAGAGTCTGCCAACGGTACATCAGCCTAACGAGGAGACAGAAGCTGCTATGAACCGAGTCTGCAGCAAACTCAAAGATCAGACGGAGAGTTTTGATAACAGTTTCCCAAAAAAACTCTGATTCAGGATTTTCTGCCTGAAGTTTTACTCAAGAAGCTGTAAAACTGAACACACAAAGAAATCTACATTATTCTCTCACAAGAGATTTATAATCAATACATCCAACATGTCACACAGCTCCTCCAAACAACATAGAAAACATAGCACTAGCTTGATGCTAAGGTATATGGGAAATTGCATTGATATGCTAGTTGTTAGCATCCATTGATATAACTTTGGTTTTAAAACAGAAATTCAACTTTCATCACAGAAAAACATCACGATAACTTTTGTAGACAATACTTAAAAATTGAAAATGTCAAAAAATGAAATGACTCAGCATAACTACGGCAAGCTCAAGGTTCCAAGCAACTCAAAGCATTGTTACATGGCCTACTTCAGTAAATAAAACATAACAAAATAATGTATTAATGTCACCTGATGTGGGATTTTTGCATCCAGAGATCTAGATTCATAGACCAATTTCATGCTTATTTACTGAAAGTAAACGTAAAAAGTGAAATAAACAAAATAATGTAAAAAAAACAGTTGTAAAAACCAAGGAGCATAGAAAATAAAGCATTTACATTTAAAAAGTAGCAGTAAAGATACGTTTAAGGGTGCAAAAATGGGCATTAAGAAGAAATATTGGGTGAAAAGGGCAGAAATTGGGAGAAAAAATGGAAAAAAATCAGAAAGTTGCAAAAATAATTGCCCAAAATCGGCAAAAAAAATCAGTAAAAAGTAATTAAAATAGGAAAGTCACAAGTAGCAAAAATATTGAGTTCATACAAATGAACATACTTTTTAGATATTTCTGTTTAAAATATCCTTTCTTTGTTGATCTTATTTAATATTCACATTTTCTCAAACTCTGAATTTTGTGTTTTTATTATCTGTTAGCCATGATAATGAACATTTACAGAAATAAAGGCTTTTAATAATTCACTTTCTAATCTAATAATCTCTGGGTTTTCACGCTACTCTTTTTTTTTACATGTACCTGTTTGTGCAAACAGTTTTCTTTTTTGATTACAAAAATCATACTTTACATCCTCATTTTTTTATCTTCCTTATTCAAAACAAAGTTAAAAAATGTATCCTCTGTAGGCAACTTATATGAACAACACACACACGGAAAAAAATTGCAATCGCAATATTGAGAAAAATAATAATAGTTTTCAGTGCAGCTTCTCAGCTTTTGATGACTCAGGAAGAAAAAAAAATGCTGACTCATGGTTTGCTTTTTTTTTTACCCGGCAACATGTGACAGAAATCCGAACCATCAGCTCCGTTCCATCACTCACCATCAATTATATTTCGACGTTAAACTGGATGTAACATAGAGGAGGCTTTGTGAGGGACGTCAAACTGGACGTGGTGTTCGTCATGTGCATCTCGTAAAAATGTTAAGTCTGGTTTTTGTTTGTTTCTGGTTGATATATGACGTTTGAGAGGAGATGATAAAGGAAGCTCTGTTTGACTTTACAGATTCTTTTCAGAGGAATTTATGACTCCAGAACATCAGAGTTTGCTCCTGAATGTTAGAGGAAAGGTCTGGTTCTCTGACACGTGCTCCTCTCATGAATCATCCCGTTTTTATAAAAGCTCTGAGACACTTACGAGGGGAAAGAGCAGCAGCAGTCGCTCAGGCTGTCTGCAGTGATGTGAAAACGCCGCCGCCATCGCCGCCGCCATCGCCGCCGCCACAGACAGGAACTAATTACTCAAGCACGACAGAGACGGTTGTAGAATGAAATACTTGGAGCGGCTAAGCTGCTGCTTTTAGGAGGCAAATGTGAGCTTTTCATTTTTAATCTAAAGTTTTTAAAGAAGCTTTTTTTCTCTCTGACAGATTCTGCAGCAGGCAGAATTAATTTAAAGATACAGAAACGTCCTCTTACAGTGTTTGTAGAACATATTTTTAGAGGAAAGAAAGAAAGACTTGAACCCAAAGAAATGTTTTTATGGAAACTGCAGTTCTTTGAGTGACCACTAGAGGGCCGTTTGCAGAAGCTCCAGAAACCACACACACACCCATTCAAAAAAAAAGACGTTTTACAGGAGAAATAAATGTCAGAATAAATGCTGATAAGCAATTTTTCTTGCTGAATTAGCAGAAATAATCACTTGAAATGACATATCTCTGAGTTTGTTAGTTGAATGTGGCTAATATATTAAGTATAATAAGGCAATTTGTACTAAATATAAGACAGAAACACTTTCTTTGTTTGCAGTTTTTGCAGTGTGTTCACCAAATTAAGCTTGAATAATTGTCTCAAAACATAGTTGGTTCCTTAGTTTTGCTGATTACAACCATAGACTGTTTATAGAATGGACTCAGCCTTTTACCATTAAAGGTTTTGGCGCCAAATAATAAAAAAAAAAATCTCATTTACCTGCAGGAAGTCAGGTGTACGGTTCTTGAGTTTCTCTCACACGATGCTGCAGGTGCTCGCTGGAGGCAGTGAGCATGTGCAGCCGCTGCCACTGAGCCCAGTTTGGATGTTGTGTGTAAACGAATAAACAAAACTTATCTGAAATTTCTACATACTCTACCTTTAAGTTTCTTAAGAACGGCAGCTGTCAATCTTTGTGAAACAACAGTCCATCTTATGGTCTGTAGATGATGAAATCCATCAATTCCTGCAGTTGGACAAAGTTGAGAAACATTGTTCTTAAACTCTTGGACTATTTGCGCACGCAGTTGTTGACAAAGTGGTGAACCTGGCTCCATCTTTGCCTTTGAAGGACTGAGCCTTTTGGGGATGATGCTCCTTTTATACCCAATCATGACACTCACCTGTTTTTTGGGAACATGTTGCAGACATCAAAGTCAAAATGAGTGAAAATTTGCAACAAAATAATTAAGTTTACCAGTTTGAACCATGGACTGTATAATTAGTGGACGTAACGACGTTCGGCTCAAACTGAAGCCTCCAGCAGATGCTCCGCCCCCTGGTGTCTGGCTGCAGTATAGGTCATAAGCCCCGCCCCCTGGTGTCTGGCTGCAGTATAGGTCATAAGCCCCGCCCCCTGGTGTCTGGCTGCAGTATAGGTCATAAGCCCCGCCCCCTGGTGTCAGGCTGCAGTATAGGTTATAAGCCCCGCCCCCTGGTGTCTGGCTGCAGTATAGGTCATAAACCCCGCCTCCCCATGTATTCCAGATATGAGCCGGGAAAACTTTAAAAAATTACGATACCTCGTAGAAACGTTTCTCTCATCCTTACTCTAAGGTAGTATGATGATGTCATCTGGCTGCATGGTGTTCAGGTGTTTTTTTTTCTGAGAAGTTAGTTTCTCATTAACTATTGGACGTTAAAAACCGCGATATAAGTTTCGTTCTACGATAGTTGACAGCTGCCGTTCATGAGTAGTTTTTATCAGGGATATAAGAAACTTCAGGAAAGAGCCAAAAGGAGACTAAACCTTCTGAAGAAGAAGAAATAAATATTTTTATTTCTCTTTTTTACTTGGCTCCACCGGAAATTCTCTACTGCGCAGACTCTTGCTGCACAATGGCGGCTAGAGAAACGTTTTTTTTGGCTTCAAAACCGTAGAACGGTGACAGGAGGAAGCACGTTGTTTATTCTATATACAGTCAATGGTTTGAACAGTGAAAGTTTTGTCTTTGTAGTGTGTTCAGTCGAATGTAAGTTTTTTTAATTTATGTTTTACACAACATCCTGACTTCACTAGAGTTCGGGTGGTATTTTGAAGCCGCAGATGGAGAGAAAGAGATGTAAAGTGAGGAGAAAGTCTACCAGCTGATGATGATTGTGCAGAAACATGTTCGGTTAAACTGGAGAATAAATTCTCATCATGAGCTGATTGGACTGAGAGAAGATTTTCCTGCAGCTGGAGCTTTTGTGACTTTTTTTCCTAGCAGGAAGCAAAAAAGAAAAAAGAGGCTGGATGATTCTCAGTTTTTCAACCATCTCCTTAACTCTGCCTTAAAAACGTCTCGCTGTGACTGATCAGCGTTTGATGAATGACCGTGTGGGCACGCTCAGTCCGCTCTGATGTCATCGCTCTGAAACGTGGTGTTTGCGGCGCTGGTCGTGCAGCAGAGACGTCAGCAGGAAGGGCGCTCATGTCGGGCTTTACATCACTGCGGGAAGCACTTGGGCATGACTCAGACCCTGAGGCGAGGAACACACACACACACACACATGCACACAGAGTCTGAGCCCTCACACACACACACACACTCGTACATCCTCGTGATGCTCGCTGGCTCTGCCCGAATGAATTAGACGACCAGTCCCTTGAGAGCCACTTAAGCGAGCGGAGTGAAATGAGGTTATGACCAATACTTAGTCGTCCTCGCAGCGTCGACCTGGAAACGTAATCCCGCCTTTTTATTCCCGTGTTTTCAAACATCAACTCCGTTCGCAGCTGCTTCCCTCTTTACGGATGAGCTCAGATCTGATTATTTAACAGCAGGAAACGCTCTAAGTCATCTCTGACAGATAACATCCCGAAGGCGCGTCCACAAACACCAGCGCTGACCCTCCTCGGGTGCCTCGGACCAGGTTTTGGACGCCGCTCCTGCAGCTGGTCCCCGTTAATGGATACCTTTTAGCTTCTCAATGCTCCACTTGAGAGCCAGAAATAGAGCGTGATGTCAGCCGCTCTTGGCGCCGCCTGAGAATCTCGTTCAAGGACTCCACAGAGAGAGACGATCACACGGCGTCCTGATGGCCTCGCTGCGTCTTCGCTCCCACCTGACGGCGAGCGGGGACGAAGCCTCAGCTCTAAAAACCCTCCTCTGTGATGATCGACTCCTCAAAGCGCCACATTTACATCTCATCGGCTTCACATTCGTCTGTAATTAGAGATCTAATGTGACTGCAGGACTGCACACGTTCACTTAAACGGCGTCAAATTGAGAATTTTAAAGGGTTAACACTTTAAGGCCTAAGCCCCTAAATGTCTGCCTGGACTATTTTGCTTTTCTTGACCATAAAACAGTCAAAAAATGTCCCGTACTTTGAGTACTTAGGCCCATTTTTTTCAGGAATATTTTAAATTTTCAATATCTGGTGTCATTTCCAATTTACTGCGTGTTGTGTGAGAGAAAAACACTTTAAACTAACTGATGGAAAAATGTGAACATTAACAAACATATGTATAACAGTGTTTATGAGATTGTATCTCTTATTTTGTTAAAAAAATAAGTATTTAACAGCATAACCAGATCCTCCAGCATCTCACAGCTTCTCCCTCTCTTTGCACAAAAGCCACTGAAGGATGTTTTTTCCTCTTCATGACATAAAAACTGAATCTAGAAGAAAAGGAGAAAGATATTCCAGTACAAACAAGGCATGGTTCAGTATTTATAACTTTTAGCATCAATACAAACCTCAAATGAGGCCCACACAGCACAAAAAAGAGACCGTAGAAAAAAGTCATGTGCTATTTTGCGCTCAGCATGTAACACACATACTCGTATACAGCACAGTCATCCATCCACGCCTCGATCTGTGTGTTTAATCGCGGGTTTCCATAAACGCCCGAGTGAAATTACCATAATAACCACATTTTTCCTGAAAGAATAATGTCTCAGCTTTCAGAAACCGTTGAAATTTTTGTGATCCTGCGAACCGTTTCGGATTAAAGGAGCTTCAAATGGAAATGTGTCAGCGCGGACACATCTGGACTTAAAGGGTTAAGAGCTGAAGTGTCATTTTGGCGTCACTGTTGTTGATGATGTTGTCGACACACAAAGGCAGAGAGTGTTTAAATATGAACGCCAGAGTCTGTAGATGCGACAGTGGCCACATAATTGGGGCTTCTGGAAAAAAATCGCATTTAAGGAGTTTATAGAGGCTGATCCACATGTGGTGTTTTTGTGAAAAAGATGCTTCCACTACACTTTCTGCCATAAACTTCAATGTGGAAACTCCTGAAAAACCACGTCTCTAAATTTGGATGTTTCCATTACTGTTTTTGTTTATTGCAATGATCAAGTTTTACACAATTCCAGGTGTAATAGAAACACAGCTTCTGATGTAAGTCAAAGACTTTTAACTCTGTATTAATGTTAACTGTATTAGATAATAGAGTACAATTCTGAGATAACAACTCAAAAAGAAAAACAATTTAAGGATAGAGTCAACTTTTTGTGATAAAAAGTTAAAATGTTGTCATAAAATCCAATTTATGAGAGAAATGGTGAACTGATTTAATTAAGAAGTCATAATATTTTGAGGAAAAAGTCAAAATTTTGTTACAAAAAGTCAAAATTTCTTGAGAAAAAGTCTTTTTTTTTTTAGATAATATCATCAGACTTTTAAGATAATAAGTCAAAAAGAAAAAGAAAGTGTCAAATTTTGAGATGAAAAGTCAAAATTTTGTGATATAGATTCAAAAATTTGATATAAAGTCAATATTATGAGGAAAAACGATGAACTGAACGAGTAAATTAGTCATAATATTTTGACAAAAAGTCACAATTCTGAGATAAAAAATGCATTTTTTTTAAAGATAATATGGTCAAAACTTTGAGATAAGTCAAAACGAAAATGAAAGTGTCAAATTTAGGGGATAACAAGTCAAAATTTGTTGTGATAGTCTGACAGAATAACCAGAATCAGTTTGAGTGTTTTGAGTGATAAAGATTTGTGCAGACACTTTTCTATCTTTCCTCACAACCAAACACTTTTTTGTGGTGATTGAAATGTTTATTTTTCTTATTTGTGTGGATGAAACCTTTCACTTTGAGTATTTATAGACTCTGTGCTCTCACGTCGCTGTAATGAGCATCATTGTAGAAATAACCGGCAGCATCATTGAGAAAACTAACGGTGAATTTGCTCCTTTGTGGTGAGTGAGTGTCTTTACGTGCAGATGCCCCCCCCCCTCGCCCCCCGGCCTCCTCTTTATCCTCACATGCATTCACTCCGAGAAGCTTCATGGAGCTTTTTATAGCCTCACACACACGACTTATACTTGGTTCTGCAGCCGGAGCATCACGTGACGCATTGGGGGATGAAATCCTGCGTTTTTGAAGGTGAAATTTAATGATTTCCTCTCTCTCCCTCTGAGGAGCTGATCCTCCTCCAGTATCTTCCTCAGACCGTCTGGAACTTCCTCTTCCTCTTCTTCTCCGGATCAGGCAGCTCGCCGTCGCCGTCGCCTCCCTGCAGATGTGACTCAGGTGCATCGCAGCTTCGTGCTTTATAATGTCACTCCTAATCACATGTGAGGCGCCGGGTGATCCGCCGCGATGGCCGAGTAATAACTGTGCCGGGGGCGAGGTAGAGAGATGGGTTTCTGACACGGTTATGGAGCTAAAAGTGTGTGATGTCACCACGCCACGCCACGACTCTTAACTCTCATCAAATATATGCTTTATTTGAGGTTTGCAGAATCATTTAAAAAGCATTTCTTAAAGGGACAGTTCAGCTTTTTTAACTTGGTTTGGATAAGTTTGGCTCCTTACAGAGGCGTGTCCACACTTTCTTGACTTGGGGGCCCAGATAAAAAATGGTGGGGGGGCTGCAGAGACGCTGTTTCTTTAAGAGGCTCTCTGAGAAACTGCATATTATTATTATTATTATTCCGTATGTTTTTCTGTTCACTCCCTCTCCTCCAAATTATGTCCAAATTTCAACTTTCAAATCTTAACCTCTGAAGATCTGAGTGATTTTCTGGTGAGAAAAAGTCAAAATGTGGGGATAAAAAGTCAAAATTCTGAGACAAAAAATTCTTTTTTTTTTTTAGATAATAGAGTACAATTCTGAGATAACTCAAAAAGAAAAACAATTTAAGGATAAAGTCAACTTTTTGTGATAAAAAGTTAAAATGTTGTCATAAAATCCAATTTATGAGAAAAATTGTGAACTGATTTGATTAATAAGTCATAATATTTTGAGGAAAAAGTCCAAATTTTGTTACAAAAAGTCAAAATTTCTTGAGAAAAAGTCACTTTTTTTTTAGATAATATCATTAGACTTTTGAGATAATAAGTCAAAAAGAAAAAGAAAGTGTCAAATTTTGAGATAAAAGCCAAAATTTTCAGATGAAAAGTCAATTTTTTTTTGCTAGATTTCTACTCTTTATTTCAAAATGTTGTTTAATCTAAAAAATTTTTTTTTAATCTGAGACTTTTGTCTTTATCTCAAAACTTTGACCTTAAGTTGAACTTTAGACCTTTTTTTTTTTTTACATAATTTTAAATTGATTTCTTAAACTCTGGACTCCAACTCAAAATTTTGACCTCAAATGTGAAAGTTAAAACTTTTTTCTCGTAATGTTAAATTGATTTCTTTAAATCTGGGCTCTTATCTCAAAAATTTGACTCTTTTTCTTAGACTTTTTTTCTTTTATTTCCTCATAATTTTGACAAAGAATTTTGGCTTTTTATAGAAAAAAATTCTGCTCTTTATTTCAAATTGTGACATTTTATCTCAAAATTTTGACTTTTTATCTGAGACTTTTGTCTTTATCTCAAAATTTTGAAATTAAATGTGAAAGTTTAGACTCTTTTTTCCCATAATGTTTAATTGATTTCATAAAATCAGGACTCTCATCTAAAAAATTTGACTTTTTTTCTCAGAATTTTGTCTCATAATGTCAAATTTATGACTTCAAATGTGAAAGCTTAGACTTTTTATCTTAAAATTTTGACCTTAAATGTGAAGGTTTAGACTTTTTTCTTCAATTGAATTCTTCAAATCTGGACTCTTATCTCATAATTTTGACACTTTCTCTCAGAATTTTGTCTTTATTTCTCAAAATTTCCACTTTATTTCTCAAATTTGACCTTTTATCTAAAATGTAGAAACAATACTTACCTTCAGTTTTCATTCTTACATTGGTGTAAAAGCTTTTGATGGTTTGATGTAATTTTTTGTCAAGCTCGTAAATGTTTCTGTACATTGTGAAAACTTCATGAAGTGAATTGAAATCGCAATATCTGCCAAAAAAAATCGCGATTAGATCTTTATCTTAAATCATTTGAGAAGCTGTGGAAGAAGAAGAAGAAGCAGGCGTGTAGTCGTTTTATTCTCATGTGAACTGGGAAAAGTCAATAAGCTTTTTATGCAGCCGCTGCGAGCCGAGGCGATCTCACTGACTGGAAACAAATATTCATTCAATTTGCAACAACCTTGGGCGCAGAGATGAATCTGTGGGAGTGAGCGTGGACTCTTCCTCTGAACGAGCGCCGCCAGGAGGTTACAGCCTGAGTTATGGCCTTGATTAGCCGCCGTCTGAACACCGGGCGATAAAACTCTGACCCTCGTGTCGTTTGAAGCTCATCGCTCTCTCCTCTTCACCTCCCTCCTCGTCTCCACCTTCCTCTGGATCACGTTTCCTCTCCACAAACAAGAGGATATCATCAATTAGCGCCGTCACATCGGCGTCCAAATATAGACGAGCGCCGCAGCCGCAGAGATATGTGTCATAACAACTGCAAATCATGCTCGCTGACAAAACCAGGAGACAATTAGTCATCAGAGGGGCTGATTGTGTTCTTAGACAGCTGCTTCAGTCCGTGCAGAAGGAAACACAGACAGAAAGAAGCAGATTTGTTTTAACAGATAACACAAACCATACACTCCAGAGAAAGTGTGTGTGTGTGGTTTTTTTTTTACTCAGGGCATCATCACATGATTATTTCATCAAGATACAGATGCTTTTTGAACGCAGCAGCAGTTTCAGAGTGCAGAGTTAGCTCCACTTTCAGCCTCTGGATAAAAAAAATACACTGAATAGTAAAAATGCAAATCTGAAGAAGTTGAGAAGCTCGTTAAACATCCGATAAAGATAAAAAAAAAAATAGGTTTTTAACTTTAAACTCTTAAGAACCAGCTCCCACATATGTGAACGTCACATTTCTGTTTTTGGTGATATCACATTACACCCACTTTTTATCTTCTAATATCAACTTTTTGATATTTTGATTCAAAACTGTTGAATTCTGTAAACTCCCTTTGTTCCTTTGCTCCTTGTTTATATGAGATGTAAACATATGTGGCTGTTAAAGAAATGTAAACAGAGGTAATGGATGTGCACAATATTATGTGAGAAAGGACAGAAAGGAACATATGCAATATTCTTCTAGAAAAATACCATGGAAAAGAAATTTTTCAAAAAAAAAAACCCTGTTGAATTCTTACTTAGACTTTTAATCCAACTTGTGCAATTTTACTCTTGATTTTGACTTTTAAAACCTCAATATTTTACATTTCTAAACCATAATTATGTATCTATATCTCTTAAATTTGACTTTCTGTCCCTACTTTTGACTTTTTATCTCCTCACTTTGACTTTTTCTTTCCGTTTATTAACTTTGAAGGAGGATTTAAACAGAAATGACAGGAAAGTTTTGCTTCTTTCTTACCATTTTTTCATGCTTTCTCCTAATTTCTTTTTGCCAATTTCCCCCTATTTTTGTCACTTTTCACCATTTTTGCTTCCCTCTGCGGAAAAATTAACAAGAAGTAGCAATAAGAACAAGTTTTAACAAAAAAAAAAATCTGCACATCACTCCACTTTTTTGGTTTGTGTTCCATCATTCTTTGTGAATAAATAGTGCAAGTTTTTATATTTTTTTCTAAGTTGCTAATTTCTAATTACTATCTAAGCCTTTGTCGGTATAGTAATAATGATAATAGTCGTGGTAATAATAATGATAATAATGATTATGATTGCTGTTGTTGTTATTATTATTACAGTGATTACTATAGCTAGTTTTTTAGCTTACTTTTTTTTTATCTTATTTGTTTTTTATTTTTATTTATATTCCACTTCATTCAATTTTATTTTATTTCATTGCTTCACCTTTTGCACTTGGAGTGTTTGCGAGCTGCTGTGACATGGAGATTTTCTATTCTATTCTAATCTTAAGGTGGAAAAAATGGTCATGAAGCAGCAAAAAGAGGCAGGAATGTTGGGAGAAAACCATTGAAATCATTGTAAGGGAGCCAAATTGGTGTAATAAGTGACAAAAAAACACTGGAGGTTGGTAAAAAAAAGCCAAATTCAGCAAAATTGGTAAGACAGGTGGGATAAAACTTTAAAAAATAGCCAGAAGGAAGCAAAGAATATTCCAAAAGTGGCAAAGAAGGATTGAAAAGTTATTAAAATGTATGATAAGCATTAAGATTTTGCAATAAATTTGGAGAAAACTTGAGGAAAGGGTCAGAAGGGAGCAAATATGATTTTAAAAAGTGTCAAAAAAGAGTGAAGCAGGATTTAAATATCCAAAAAATAACAAAAATTGGGAATACAATTGGGAAATAACTTGGAAAATAGTCAGAAAGTAGCAAAAAAAAAAGTCCAAAAGTGGGAAGAATGAGTGAAAAGTGACTAAAATGGACATGAAGCAACAAAAATGAGCTAGAAAATTCTGAGAAAACTTGAAAAAATAGTCAAAAGGCATCAACAATGAGGAAAAAGTGACAAAGAACAGTGATCAATGGCATCAAAAATGGTCCAAAAGTGGCTAAAATGAGCAAAAAGCAATCATGAGTAACAAAAATGAAAGATCATGGGTAGTTGTTGTTGTGCCATAATTAGTGTTAATGTTCATTTCAAACAATGTGTTTGTTTAAAAACCAATAAGATGGGGGACCTCGAAAAAAATCACACAAAAAGATCGCGATTGTTATACAGGGAAAAATAATAACAGATTATTTTTGTAAGTGGTTCAGCCGTCATAACGTGGTTTGATATCAGCGACTGGTTTGAGTTTTTATTGTGGGTTTAGGATGGAGACGTTACTGGTCCCTGGATGTTGAAGCAGGTAAAAGAAACGAGCTGCCAACCGGACTCTGTTCACTTAATGGATCCGTTCGTTCACCGGGTAGACGCCCTCAATAATTCAGCCGCCATTTATCCTGAGCTAATGGATGTAAACGCCACCTTCCTGCACTAATGGAGCTGCAGGACGTGGAGGAGGCCTGAGTTATCTGTCACCAACATCACCGGACTCTCCAGCTCCTTCAGCATCAGGAATGAGGAATAAAAAAACTGAGAATCTGGTTCGGCGGCGAGGAAAGGAGGCAGGATCCTCGCTGCTGTGACTGGCAGCTCCCGTTCTGATTTGTAAAGTAGGTCGCAGCCACAGACCCCCCCCCCCCGGTGAGACGCCGGCAGAAAGACAGACACGAGGAAGGAGATGGAGACGGGTTTGTTTATTACGCAGCACAAAAACTACAAACCTGAGTCACAGCATCGTCTCAGTTACTGAGACTTACTTTTGGTTTTATGACTTTTCACAGCGTTTCCACCATAGACTGTTTAATGAGTGGACGTAAAGACGTTCTGCTGAAACTGAAGCCTCCAGCAGATGCCCCGCCCCCTGGTGTCTGGCTGCAGTATAGGTCATAAGCCCCGCCCCCTGGTGTCTGGCTGCAGTATAGGTCATAAGCTCCGCCCCCTGGTGTCTGGCTGCAGTATAGGTCATAAGCCCCGCCTCCCCATGTTTTCCAGATATGAGCCGGGAAAACTTTAAAAAATTACGATACCTCGTAGAAACGTTTCTCTCATCCTTACTCTAAGGTGGTATGATGATGTCATCTGGCTGCATGGTGTTTGGGTGTTTTTTTTCTGAGAAGTTAGTTTCTCATTAGTTATTGGACGTTAAAAACCGTGATATAAGTTTCGTTTTACAATAGTTGACAGCTGCCGTTCATGAGTAGTTTTTATCGGGGATATAAGAAACTTCAGGAAAGAGCCAAAAGGAGACTAAACCTTCTGAAGAAGAAGAAATAAATATTTTTATTTCTCTTTTTTACTTGGCTCCACCAGAAATTCTCGACTGCGCAGACTCTGGCTGCACAATGGCGGCTAGAGAAATGGGGTTTTTTTGGCTTCAAAAATGTAGAACGGTGACAGGCGGAGCCACGCTGTTTATTCTATAAACAGTCATTGGTTTCCACCCAAAACCACCAAGGATTAAAGACACCAGAGACAATTTACCAAAGTTTTAACGTCATTTATTGGGTTTGTGTTCCAGTAAAAGCCCGACCAGATCCTCCTGTAACTCAATAGAAACCAGAATCATCCAGTTAGTTTGTCTTTTCTGTTCTTGAAACCTTCACCATGTGATCACCATCCTCCTCAAGGCGTAAAAAAAACAAAGAGATCATTCGAGGTCAGAAACTCTGAGGGAGAAACAAGAAAAATGATTCATCAAAGGATTTAAAAGAGACGTCAAATAATCCAAAAACTGAGACTTAATATCGTTACTGACCATGACGAGAGTAAGGAAGCTGAAGATTTTTAGTTGCAGTATTTCTTTGACCTTAAATGTGCAAGAATATCAGTTACAATTTTTTGCAGAAGATGTTTTATCCTCAGTGTAACTCAACTCTGCTCAAACAAAGATACAAACTGGTGAAAAGTACCTTTGCAAGAGCAACAATCCAAGTGGTAAATATTAGGAAAAACAGCAAAGAGTAGCAATGAAAATAAAGAAATTTAACCTGAGGTGGCAAAAACTGCCAAAAAGCAACAAGAATTTGCAAGAAAATCAGAATGAAGCTTAAAAATCATTGTAAGGGAGCCAAATTGGTGTAATAAGTGACAAAAAACACTGGAGGTTGGTAAAAAATAGCCAAATTCAGCAAAACTGGTAAGAAAGGTGGGATAAAACTTTAAAAAATAGCCAGAAGGAAGCAAAGAATGTTCCAAAAGTGGCAAAGAAGGATTGAAAAGTTATTAAATTATATGATAAGCATTAAGATTTTGCAATAAATTTGGAGAAAACTTGAGGAAAAAGTCAGAGGGGAGCAAATATGATTTTAAAAAGTGTCAATAAAAGAGTGAAGTAGGATTTAAATATCCAAAAAATAACAAAAGTTGGTAATACAATTGGGAAAAAATGTGGAAAATAGTCAGATGAGAGCACTTATGAGTTAAATAAGTGTCAAAAAATGGTAAAAGCACCCAAAGGCAATGAAAAATAGCAAGAAAATAGGAGGAAAACTTTAAAAATATTAAGGTAGAACCAGAAAAAAATGGTCTAAAAATGGAAAAGAAGATTGATCGATGTCTTTATGTATGTGACAAATCTGCCTTCAAAATAAAAGCCCTCAAAATATTTTTTAACGATTGGTGAGAGAGTCATAGGAAAATAAACAGTAGATAAAAGATGTTATAGAAAAAAATAATGAATCTTGAACCTTTTAACCAGATATTTACAGATTTAACAACCACTTCTCCTTCTTTAAATGATCTTTGTATTTATTTTTGTTTCCTGTCTTTGTCAGAATTTTCTCAAAACACTCAAAGCTGTTGAAGCCAAATGTAAAATATTCCTAAAGGGGAAAAAATGGTCATGAAGCAGCAAAAATAGGCAGGAATGTTGGGAGAAAACCCGAATAATAGTCAGAAAGTAGCAAAAAAATAGTCCAAAAGTGGGAAGAATAGAGTGAAAAGTGACTAAAATGGACATAAAGCAACAAAAATGAGCAAGAAAATTCTGAGAAAACTTGAAAAAATAGTCAAAAGGCATCAACAATGAGGAAAAAGTGACAAAGAAGAGTGAAGGTAAAGTGGTCAAAAATAGCCAGAGGCAACAAAAAGGCAGGAAAGTTGGGAATAAAACTAAAAGATTAGTGAGAAGGCAGCAAAAATGGTCCAAAAGTGGCTAAAATGGGCGTAGCAAAAATATGTCTGTATGATGTCTTTATGTATGTGACGAACCTGCCTTCAAAATAAAAGCCCTCAAAATATTATTAACGATTGGTGAGAGAGTCATAGGAAAATAAACAGTAGATAAAAGACGTTACAGTAAAACATGAATCTTGAATCTTTTAACCAGATATTTTACAGATTTAACAACCACTTCTCCTTCTTTAAATGATCTTTGTATTTATTTTTGTTTCCTGTCTTTGTCAGAATTTTCTCAAAACACTCAAAGCTGTTAAAGTCAAATGTAAAAATCTCCTAAAGGAGGAAAACCCAGTTTCTGTAGTATCATATCTAAACCTGACCCTGCTCTGTTGCCGTGAAGTTGTGGCTCTGAAATCAGCCTCTTTCTTTCATCGCTGCTCTCATCTAACATGTTTTGAGCGGAGACTCTAAAAATAGACGTTTCCCACACAAAAGCCATTTGAAACGACGACTTCGTGTCTCTGAGTTTAGCTTCTGAGCTTCTGAGGGGCTGTTTGACAAAGTTCTCTTTAAATGGAACAGACTTTTATTATTGTACGCTCGTTTGTTTGTGTTATTTTTGGATTTTTCTGTCGACTTTCTCTGAAGTTTGAGGTAAATTATGAAAGAGAAGAAAGAGGTGAGAATTCGAGGATGTATATGGGTCAATGAGGTGACGTCGCTTTTTTTGTGTCTGAGTGCAATAATTCCTTCCATCATGAATTGAGTATTTCATCACATGTATTTCTTTATTCTATGAAACCTGTGTTATTTGAACACATCTTTAAACTATTAAAATATAACATGTTTTTTTGTGTTTTGGTTCCTCAAACCCCCAAAATGTCAGGTGGTGCAACCGTCCCGACAAGTATCCACAGTAATTAAACTCTAAAAATTGAATGTCAGTTATTGTAAATGGAAATTAAAAATACAGTGGCATTATTTTATGCTTGAACCTTTTTAAATAAAACATTCTTTGCAAATGAAAAGAATTTTAAAGCTGTTGAGAAATGTAAAAAAACTTTTGTCCCATAATTTTCACCTTGTCAAATGTCAGGGTGGTGCANGGTGACGTTTCCTCTCTTGCTGTTTGTTTCCTGGCTCTACCTGCTCTGACTCACCCTCAGAGACACACCTGAGGGTTACCACGGAGACCAGACCGCAGAGAGAGAGAGAGTCTTGTTTTTACGAGGATGTAAAGAGGATAATCTGGTGATGAGCAGGACTCAGGGGAAAACCCAGGACGTGTTTTTATGTCATTACGGCGTCGTTGAGAGGATTATTGTGTCATATTCTACATGTTTGTCACCTCCGTGTGGAGGGAGGAGGTTTTTAGTGACAGTAAGAGGAAGCTTTGGAGATTTTCAAAACAGTGAGGAGTTTTAGAGACGATACTTTACTCCAAACATCTGATTTTACAATACGACTGAAAATAGTGTCAATTATTAAAACTAATTAGATTAAATCACAATATTTCCTGTTGCTATATTTTAATTGGAGACAGTGAAATATTTCTATAACCTTAAATGTGTCAAAATATCAGCTACAGTTTTTTCAGCAGATGTTTTCTGTTCTACACCAGAGTTACTCAACCAAAGAGACAAACTGTTAAAAACTACCTTTACAAAAGAAACTATACAAGTGGAGAAAAGAGGCAAAAACAGCAAAGAGGGGCAATAAAAGTGAGTTTGAGGTAGTAAAAATTGCCAAAAAAAAGCAACAAAAAATAGCATTTAAATTAGGATTAAACCTGGAAATACTCAAATAGTGGCAGAAAAACGTCTGTAAGTGGCAAATAAGCAGTGAAAATTGACTAAAATGGCCAGAAAGCAACAAGAATTAGAAAGAAAGTCAGAAAAAGGTCAGAAAGTCGCAAAATCAGTGGAAAAAGTGACAAAAAAAACAACGAAAAGTGGTAAAAATGGCCAAACTCAACAAAAATGGCAAGAAAGTTGGGATTAAACTTGGAAAAAAAGTCAGTTTCTTGCAAAAAATGGTCCAAATGTTTGAAAAAATAATGAAAAGTGTCAACAAATGGCGTAAAAAAAAAAAACGGGAGTATACCTGGTAAATAGTGAGAAGGTATCAAGAAATGTTGAATGTTGAATGAAGTGATCAAAATGACTAAAAAGCAACAAGAAAAATTTTGGGGAAATGTTAAAAAGGTCAGAAAGTAGCAAAAATAGTGAAAAAAATACGAAAAACAGTTAAAAGTGGTAAAAATGGCCAAACTCAACAAAAATAGCAAGAAAGTTGAGATAAGACTTTGAAAATAGTCAGTTTGTTGGAAAAATATGGTCTAAAAGTGGCAAAAAGAGTGAAAATTTGCAAAAAAAAAAATGGGATTAAACCTGGAAAATAGAGAGAAGGTATCAAAAATGTTCCACAAGTGTGAAAAAAGAAGGTAAAAGTGGTTAAAATGTGTGAAAATCAGTCCCAGTTGTAGTGTTAGTGGGTTGTTGTTGTTGTGCTGTAATTAATGAAACTGTTAATGTTCTATAATGAGTTTGATTAAAAACAGAGAAAATGGAAAACTAGAAATAATTGCACAGAAAATTGCAATAGAGGAAATAATAAGTGCATATCTGTGAGTGTGTGTGTGTGTGTGTGTGTGTGTGTGTGTTTTCAGGAGCATTTGCTTCCTTATGGAGTATGTGCAGTGAACAGCCTCCATGGAGTCAGTGTGTGAAGGTCAAGGACTTTCACTTCTCTCTCTCTCTCTTGGTTACCCGCTGGCCATCTGTGCCTCAGTGTCTCCCTGTTTTTCTCTGCTGACCCTGTAAAACTCACACTGACAAAAAAAAAAAAAAA
>RPOG01002283.1:0-99845 GCA_008086565.1 Thalassoma bifasciatum | reverse complement strand
TGTCTACTTGGCTGCTAAATGAATGAGTAACTGTGGGTAATAAGTGTGCTGCGTTTGACTGACAGAGGAGCAGAATTACAGAGGGTAGGACTCAAATACAGACTCATGGCATCCATCAAAGTCATGAATAACGATAACAATGTGAGAAATATAAGCGAGGGTCAAAACTTTTAGATTGCTAAACTACTCCACCAGGAAATAAGTGGTTCACGTGCATCGGCGAAGGGAAGGGAGGGGCCACTGGGGCCATGGCCCCTTCTGGAAGCCAATTGGCTCCTTCTAGGCCCCTCTAGCAAAATAGTGTCTTGTCATTGGGTAATTTGTATTCCCTCAGAAGAGAGTTAGCTGGTTGTTACAGCACAGCTTTTCAGGGGCAGGTGAGGGCATAAACCGAATATTAGGGTAGAGCAGGAGCGGTTGAAAAATAGAACAAGCACACCTTTTCTCTAGAGGTGGACAGATCAATCCAAAATATCAATATGTCGATACCAATGTTTGTTCAGTACGAATCACTGACACAGAGCTTCGTTCGTTCATGTACTGCACGTACAAAACTTGAGTATGTTCAGTACGAATCACTGATTCGCAGCTCCAGTTCAGCAACTGAGCTGTCTCTCTATCTTGGTCTGTCAGTGATTCATTCATGAACTTAACATTTATTGAGACCATCAGAATTGATTTTTAAACAGTCAGCTGAGTAATTATAGATATATAAGCTGTTTGAAAACCGACAGCAGCTATAAAAAGCACATGCATTTTCGCGAAATCTAAATATTTACTACTTCATCAATTTTGGTGACACGAGAGAGAGAGAGATGTAGGGGCGGGCTTGAGTGACACAGGACTTCCGACCAACTCTGTCCTGTTTGTTGAGACATTACTATCATTGACTTTAACCGGTGGGTGGGTGGGGGTGGGGTTCATTTGAACAGATCGTTCACGAACGACACATCAATAAAAAGCACATTGAGCCATCATTCTCCAAATGCAGAATGATGGAGTTTATTTTTTACCAACTTCAAGGACTAAAAAAACAGACCAAAACAAAGACTCACAAGCACACTGATGCTCACATTGTTGAAAAAAAATAATGAACAGTCGCTACTGTCAGTAATGTAGACAGGGTCAAAACAAATACTTTGAGTTATGCTGACAGATTTATTTCTACAGCAGTAGATTTAAAGCTAGTTATTCATAATGACATGGATCACACTACTGCAAAGGATTCATGAGCAGGAGGATCAAAGATTAAGGTGTGATGTTGTGACAAATCAGCATGTCCCAGTCAGTATTATGTTCAAAGTACCAATGCATCCAAATTCCCCGTTATGAAAGACTGTTGCCTTACTTTCATGCTTCTCAGAAGCAGCAGGGCATCTTTATTTTCTAACGTTTACATAGCTAAGACCCCGCTGGCTGTGAAGAAGCTGATGCAACACTCAGTTCTGTTTCTTCCATTGCCTGCAAGCAAATATCTGTGTTTTGAGGTGGCCCATCCGTGGCCCCAAATGAACACTTTTATCCTTAGGGACAGCAAAAGTATGTGCTATAGTAAAAATCTGTGATGTGCACGTAGAGGGCTGACTTATTACAAAGAGGAGACGATGCTGATGAGGCACGGCTGAAACCAATCAGGACGAGGCAAGCTATCAGTGAAATAAATGAAACATATCATGACCCAAAGAGCAGGACGAGGCGACAGTCCGTTATCCTGCTGAAGTCATCAGAAATGACAGCTTGGTCAGTGGCGCAGTGCAGGAGACAATGAAGCTGTAGGAACCTCAGGAGAATCCTTTCTGAAGAAAGTGTACCCTGAAAACTTTCAGACATCCCAGAAGAGCTGAATCTGTTCACCCTAACTTCACCTCCTTTAAAGAACACTAACCATAAACCAGGCTGTCTGTGAACAGCTTACTTGTGTACTAGGGTACAAACCAGTCACATTAAATGCACAAAAACTACAGAGTAAACTTTTGCTGAAATGACTTCAGTGTAACTTTACTTGATCATACATCAGCAGGTACCAAGAAAGAGTCATAAACTTTGTTTTAACCCAGGCTCTGTGTGCACTCATTGGTCAGCCTGTATGTCAACCAGTGTTAATTCTGTCAACAAAAATGAGGGCCACAATACATTTTTCTGTGCCAAAGACTTTACAAGGATGAGCTATAAAACTTAACCGATGGTGAATACGCTGCAGAATTTTTTTTTTTTTTTCTGGGTGAATTGTCGGACAATTACAATTCACGATGTTTCAGAAACTGTCTAACCTCTAATTTCAATTGACACGCTGTCATGTTCCTTTTGCCCAAATCATATTGTGTGTGTTCAACACCTTAAACTGGCTCACAATGCGAACAATAGAGGGGAAAATACATCCATAAATTCAAAATAAAAATAAGTAAATGAAAAGTCAAATGTATTTTTGATAAAAATTCCTTAATTATTTGGAATTCGTTATTTTTCTTCAATTTTTACTGTCATATGTTTTAATATTTGAGGTCTTATTTTTTTCAGTTGCAGATTTCGTGTTTCAGCTTAAGATCTAGATTTTTGAAGTTGAAATATATTTATTTATGTATTTATTTATTTATTTAGTTTCCAGATTTTGTTTTCAGATTTTTTTTTTCACTTTTGGATTGTATTTTCTTTTTTTTTTTTTCAGTTTCATACTTTTGGCCCTGATCTGGCTTATTACAAAAATTACCCATCATTATAATACTTGGGATAGTTTTCCACAGTATCTCTCCAAAAACTAGCAATTAATTCTTATCTGCATGTTGCAGCCAGAAAGTTGCCCTATTGGAGCGGATGCCATTGCAAGCGATGCGATCACTGTGGTATGTTGAAGTGGGAAACGTGAGTTCTTACAGTGTGGCTGTTGAACTGCACAATCTGGTCCTTAAGACAATATAACTGAGGAAGGGACAAAGCCCTCTTTGTTATGCTGTCACTCATAATGACAGTTGCCAAGCCTCCCACATCAGATCAGGGCCAAAAGTCTGAAACCGGAAACAATAAAAAAAAAAAAAAAAAAAAAAAAAAAAAAAAAAAAAAAAAAAAAAAAAAAAAAAAAAAAAAAAAAAAAAAAAAAAATATATATATATATATATATATATATATATATATATATATATATATATATATACATATATATATATATATATTTAAAAATGGAAAGCGTAAAAAACAAAAAACAAAAAATCTGGATCTGTGGCTGAAACATGAAATCTGCAACTGAAAAAATAAGACCTCAAGTATTAAGACTTGTGAAAGTGAAAAATTAAAAAAAAAATGTATTCAAAGAATTTAAGAATTGAATCAAAGTTTTATTCAACTGAAAAAACTTTTTAAATACTTCTTTTTATTTTGAATGCATGAAAGAAGAAGAAGCTGAGAGCCTCTGACAAAGCTGCTGTTTCTACATGTTGGGCTGTTAAAACCTGTTGACCTGTGCTTTATCTTTTTAAAAGCTCAACTTCAGTAAGACTTTTTAGTCTGTGGGAGTTTACAATCCAGAGTTGTCACAGATAACAGTTTCCCTATTTATAGTTTTACCCCTGGGTAATTTCAGAAATCTGTTTGTGTACAGTTACAAACATTCTGTGCTAAATAACCCAAACCACTGTTAAGCAGGCTCTTAGATTTCTTTTTCTCATTCCAAAGAGCAATCCCCTTGTCACCAGAGCATTTTCCCCAAGGAGTACATTGGAATATGTCAACCCAGGTTTTCTGTTGCTAACCGTTCCTGCTGTAGGCGAGACACTGATGCAAGCTTTCATATAAAACCTCTTCAAAGAGCTTCGGCCCCGTGCCACCCTGCTGTGCTGGGCCTAAGCTGCATTCATTAAGAAGAGTCACACTCTCCTCAAAGTACTGACAAATCGACAAAGGAAAAGCAATCCTTTTCCTGAGAGAAGAATGTGCTTCAGAAAAGTCCGGTTGGTCTGACTCTTTTTCAGTTATTTACAGGGATGGCTCAGGGTGGCAAGACTGCCTCATTGGTCCCCCTGATGCTGCTGCACCACTAACTATCATCAGCTTTCTGCACTATTCCTGCTGCTGAACCAGGTTAGGGTTTTATTGCAGGCTCCAAAGAAAAGTTTTTGTCATTTCAGTGAAGCTCATTTATTTGAGGGCACAGCACTTTGTACCCTCAAGGAATTTTGGAAAGTGACTAATTTACCATTCATTTGAACTGAAATTTAAATTTTAAGTAACTGACTTTTCCAAAGGGGAGAAAACACAGGGAGAGATGTCGCAACTGGGTTTGAGGGTGGTTGGTGTTAAATTGGTTTTCAGAGGGTGGCTAATATTAGCAGAGCTAGCACCAGCAGCCTTCAGGCCTGTTTGTTTTATTCAGGATAATAGCGACCATACTCTGTGACCATGTTTTTACCTGAGCCTCTCTGAACTCATATTTGAGATTTTGGTTTACCCCTGGTTAGCCTTCAAGTCAAAGCTATGGCCCTGACCATTGGCTAGGGGCTAAGCTACAGCTTCCACACATAGTTCATAACTAATTTCCACAACCAAAACATCAATCATCTATTTTTTTTTTCATTTTTTTAATCATCAACTGGCGTAAGGAACAATTTTTAACCATGTAAGCCATGATGCCATGGTTTTTTTAGTTCCCTCTACTACTCCTCTTGGAGCTAAATGATTCCAGGGCCCATTGTTATGCCACCAATGCATGACTTTCTTTGGTGATATAAATCAGACTAGTGATGTGTAGAGAGACAATAAGGGTAACTGCAGACCAACAGAGGGCAATAAGATAATGACAAAGGCAGCAGAGACCTCATCTCGACAATGATCATTTTATCTCGATTTCTCAGCTTCATCAGAGTCGTCAGGACTCCCTGGTTGGAGGGAACCATACTATGGACTAGTACAGGGGAAAAATCAATCATCAAATCAGAAACAAATAAACTCAAAAGATGGATTATGGAGATAAGAAGACAGGGGAGCAACACCATCAACAGGGACAAGGGGGCATACATGCTTCCCCACACCTGGGACACTATCCTACAACGCCAGCTGGGGGGCGGAGGACGGACACGATCAGGCGCAGGTACTTAATTGTAAGTGTCCTTGCCTGATCAGCTGTTTTTAATGGCACGTCACGTCAGCTGTCCTTAAAAGACGCACCAACCAGGAAGTCCTGACGGCTCTGATGAAGGCTGAAGTGACAGCCGAAACTGTCATTAAGGTCAGAGTTAACACCTGAGTCTAGGTTTGTCTACTAAAAAGAAACTTTTCAACTAGAGACCTCACCTTATAAGGCAAAGATTTTCCAGAATCTTTGTGTGAAACACCATAGTTAGTCTGTCAGCATGGAGGACAATCAGCCTGTGCTGGTTTTGATTGTGATTCTTTAAAATAAAGATGGATTTGTTAAATTGGCACTCGAAAGGAAACAAGTGCAAGTGGCCAAGCCGTTTCAGAAATGTCTGATCAATTGGAAACTTTCAGTCTCCAGTCCCAGCTCCTCAAGGTTTCTGGACTTTCTACTTGTTCTATCTACTCACTGTAGTAATGTTATTGGTCAGTTTTTAAAGATTCTCCACAGGGCCCATCACAATAAAATTTATATTTTGTATTTACGTTTTGGACTTCTAGAAAGTACTATGCCCCAGGTAGAGGCTTTGCAATGATAATATCAGTTATCCTAAACTAAATTTAGACCCTGGTTCACCTGGAAAACAACACCGGACCTCAATTATTAATAGTGTGTGCACACAAAAAAGTATGTGCTCAAACTGTTTAGTTCACAGTGTAAGAATAAATTCAAGTAAGAAAATATTGATGAATCCCAGATTTGTGCTTCAAATATGTCTATGCACACAAATGATGATGACCAACCTCCCCAGAAAAAAAGTAAACACATACTCATTTAACTAAATACATGACATATTCAAACAAATTTCAGTCAAAGAAAGAAAAACTTTAATGGACTTCATCAATTAAAACTATGAATTAAATAATCAGGACATATAATCATGAATGTATGCCTTTTCACCCTCATCATACTTGAAATACTGAATTTTAGATCAAATACTTGGTTTACAATGGGAAAGATAACAACGTACATGTTAAAATGTGCAAATTAGATTGTAATGAAATCATTGGGTATCATAAATGCAGTGCCTCCAAAGAAGTTTAGTTATAAAGCAAATTTTAAAATGCAAATTGAATGAATACATAGAATAACTTACTTATTGATTTTAATTTTCTTTTCTGTTTTTTGTGGAAATGATGCACAAGCAACAAAAGACTAGCAACACCTTTACCTCCACCATCAACAATATCCATGGGGCACAAATCAAATTGTCTACTCTGATTAATTATAACAATCAGCGTTCAGATGAAATACTGAATTTTAGATCAAATACTTGGTTTACAATGGGAAAGATAACAACGTACATGTTAAAATGTGCAAATTAGATTGTAATGAAATCATTGGGTATCATAAATGCAGTGCCTCCAAAGAAGTTTAGTTATAAAGCAAATTTTAAAATGCAAATTGAATGAATACATAGAATAACTTACTTATTGATTTTAATTTTCTTTTCTGTTTTTTGTGGAAATGATGCACAAGCAACAAAAGACTAGCAACACCTTTACCTCCACCATCAACAATATCCATGGGGCACAAATCAAATTGTCTACTCTGATTAATTATAACAATCAGCGTTCAGATTTGAATAAAACATTTCTTTTCTGATTGATTTGCACATGTTAATTACAAAAACAGCCATTAAAAATATCAACAACCAATAAATAAATTACCATTAGGCTTTAGTTGAATATCATCACTCACCCTCATTTCAGGGAATGTATTCCTGATATGGAGTTGTCACCATTAATCACAGCCATCCTTTCATCCTGAGCTGTCAGATCAAGTGGTCCCAGTCCTCCAGTTTCCTTTATTTTGTCTGTCGTGCGAGTCTTTTTTTTTTTTTTTTTTGCCTCTGCTTTAATATCAAACCATGTTTTCTTGACCTGAGCCACCGTGCAAACCTCAGGAGACACAGCATTAACAGCCTCAGTAATTGAAACCCAGGCTTCGTTTTGTGAAATGGTCACTCCTGCTGATAAGCTCAAGAAAGAGTTGGTTTTCTTGCCAAAGCAACCACATCTTTTTCTGTTGAAGTGAAATTATTTGTTTGTTTGCTTGTTTTTTTAACTTTTGGGGCCATTTTTAGCAACTTAATTTTTCTCCAACTCAGCGCTTTTGTCTTGATGTACCAAACTCTATGTCCTTATATTGATGAATTGGGGCGTGGTAGTATGTTGATTGAAGGCTGTAGGCACGTGTCTCTCAGTCAAGAATTATTCTTCTTCACTATTATAAGCAAGGTGGTGGTATGCCATACTATAAAATGTGGTATTGATCTGATACCAGGTAAATATAGGGCCAGTATTGCCAATGTCAGTACTCACTTCGATACTTTTTAAAAATAAAAGCAGCTGGTCAAAATTAATCAAGAATTACGGCTCATTTATGCTCAACAATAAATATGGATATGGATTTGGACAGAGCGTTGATTTTGTTGGTATTTCTGCATGTTTCCCTACAGCTTACGGATACAGACCAAACAAAGCAGTACCACCACAAACCCTTGGGGGCAGTGTTGCCATTACATAGCTCTGGTGAGACACGAAGAGTGTTGTGGTGGAAGTTTTTAAAGAAGAAAGCCTAAAATACCACAGCCTCCCCAAACGCTGACTCTTTTTTTTCTCTTTGTTGAAAAGCTACATTAACAACACCCCCTCCATAGTCGCCATGTTTGTTTTTGAGTTTGTTGTTGTCATAATCTCTTGACTCTGGGCTGTGTTAGAATACATAGCTTTTGTACAAGTGTTTTGCTTAAAGCATTATCAAAATGTGTTCATTGAGGTTTAAAGCTCATGGAAGGTAACAGAATGAGGAATGAATTGATATCCACAGTAAGAAGAAAGAGAAAACTGTAAGTCATACAAAATGAGGAAGTTCATACAGAGTGCTCATGTGCTGAGATTAGACAGAGCAAGTGAAACTGGGGTATATAAAATCAGGTGTAGAGAAAAGTTCAACCGTTACTATGAGGATATGTAAGTGATGACTTGGTGGCAGACAATATTGTTTGTGTGAGTGTGTGTGCTCGCATTAACAACTCCTTATTAGGTAAACATCCACGACTGCAACGACCATGTGGAATAGTGATGTCTGGACCCAGTCTGCACTGGAAGACAACGCATTAAGAATAGAAAACTGAATGTCTAAGTAGGAGGATCTTGAACTATAAAAGGGTTCAGGGAAAGTCAGTTGGCATATATTTCTTCGTGAACTGACTCCAGGACTTGTCTGATTGTCAGGGCTACGTAATTTGAACCCAAAGTCTTTTAAACATTCTTGACTCATTGTAATAAATAAATCGAGCTTCAACTGAGAACTCGGACGTCTCTTTGTCATTCCTTCCTCCCATTAACGACCACGCGGGAAAATGGTACAAGGTAGTTAGGAAGCTAAGAGTCCAGATAACTTATTATTAAGTAGTACTATCTTTGAAAATTGTTAGCACCTCTCAAGTCACCATTTTTCCTACAGCTGCTTCCCAGGTGGATGTTTTGGTTAACAGCAATACCAACTTAGAAGACGGATGGAAGTATGTAAGCAGTGACAGTTACACTGTTGGAAACGGACGTATAGATTTACATACATACATAAAGGGAGTATAAACGAGCCTTTACACACAGACACTAAAACTTTTGCTTCTGATCATGAATGCAAGGAAACAAATAATTTTTCAGAAAATAATTATATGCTTATTTAATTATATTTTGTGCTTTGCACTAAAACAGTACATTGAAATATGTATGGATAGCAGCATTAATCAACATTGATATTGATATATAGATTTTTTTTATAGATCAATCCGCACTACATTAATGCAAGGTGGTCAGGACAAAACATGCGTGTCATGAATCTGACTTATTTTATGGGCGGAGTATGACAACATTTCTATGCTTTATTAGCAGATGAGTCCCATAGTTCCTAGTTCCTGGGGTCAAAAAGCATCTTTAGCCGAGTGGATGTGTTTCTGATGGTAACCCTCACATGAGTAAGTGCCTTTGCTGAGACACACTGGTCAAAACATCTTTGGGATTTGTTGTACAGGTATCTTTGAAATGTCTCCATCAGCAAATTATCTTAAAAGTGCAGCTACATCAAAACACAGAAAGAGTTACAGCTTTTCAAACCACCCCCTGAAAGTGCTTTCGACATCTGTTGAAGAACAATAAAAGAAAATGGGGACACTTCCAACATTAGTGTTTTTTTTTCTTGTTCCTTGAGTCGAACAAACTAATGATGTAATCGCATTCCTGTCCTTTGCTTACTTTACTGTTATTGAGCCCTCAGCGGCTGAAGTCTGCTGCAAAAAACATAATGTTGTTTACCATTAAAGCTGTCAAACCGAACATCCAAGCCGTTTAAGCTGTGGAAGACTGCCAAACAGTTCACTTAAGAGAGAAACACCACAATCAGCCTCTCACATGCATTATATAACTGACACTTCTGGCACCAGGCTGAAATATTGCACCAACAGACCTCTAAGAATGACAAATGTGCTATGATGGGGGATAAGGATTAGTATGAAAAATGTGTGTACACAACATCTTTGCGTGGATAATTGTCAGACGAACAAAAGGCCCAAACAGCAGATGTTTGGTTCCCGAGATGGAAAGCCTCATGGTGATGATAATGAAGGTAAACCTGGAGGAAAAACACACACGCTCACTAAATCTTCTTTGAAGGTGCCTCTAGATTCTGTGGAGGGGCTATAGAGTTCTGGTTAGTGCTTGCTAAATTACAGCAACAGAAAAGTGAGCGGTCCCGTCGGGGGACAGGTGTTTGCAAACTGTCGGGACCTTCCAAAAGTCCGTGATTTGTACTGTAATTGTAGCCCTAAAGTCAGTACACACTCCGACGACGGACACATTCGAAGTAGGACCTCGAAACTTAGTTTCACACCGCCTTATTACGTAAAGTAATCAGTGTTTTGACACGGGACTTTTTATGTAGGTGGTCGGAAAGTAATCGATGTGGACAAGTTGACGAGTAATGCCCAAATATCGAATCAGCCAATCGCATGGCGGCAGCTCTGCAGCATTTAGACATGTAGACGTGAAGGAGATGTGAAGGAGATAAAACTGAGTATCCAAACTGGTGCTAGCAAGGAATATTTATTAAAGCAGTTGCTGAGTGTGTATGTGCTTTACATTTGGTATGAACAGTTCAACACCAAAACAGACCAAATGGAGCAACATACCCCTAAATTTGAAGCCCAATTTAACTGTAACTGTATCTGAACTTGACTTTACATAATGATTTGCTAACAGTACCTCCTGTTTTCCAAAAAGTCAAGCCAAGATAAAGTTGAAAAAAATAAAAAGGTATTGACATGTTACATCAGTTATGTTGTGTAGAACCAGATTATGTGTCTTGGGAAACAGATGGTGATGTCATATACTGCAAACCAAAACACACAATTAAGGAAAGAGTATTTTTCTGTCCCATATTTTTTAACATCCCTATATCTGCCTGTAAACTGTACCAAATGGTTTATTCTAAAATAGCGCCAGATCTTCAAGAGACTTGTTGAAATGATGAGGTTGTCCCATAAGGAATCTCCCCTTTGGTTTATGACTTTATGTCGGAGTGGTGAGCCTCAAACACCAAGGTCTGCCCCCTGACAGACTTCCAGACAGCTGGCCAATCAGAGGGAAGAGGGTGTTGTGGAGCAAGAAGCTGTAAACTTCTTTCTTCTTCCTTTCTTTCCTGAAGCTGTGAGACTGTTGAACTCTGGTGGTCCCCTTTAGTGCCCCCCCCGACAAATGAACACTGCAATTTTTTGCACTCAATTAATAAAATAAGACAGATAAACAATTTTTCCGATCAACTAACACAAGATGAAAATAAGAGAAAAAATAACATATAAACATATATAAATATAAATAATAAGAGTAATAAGAGTAAAGATACTAACCCGAACGAGGTCCTGGTCCCATTGGATTAAAGCAGGGTGGGTACAAAATGTACCCAACATACTGTTATTTACTCCTTGAATCTTGAATCTTGAATCTTGAAACTATCAAAAATGTTATGGGAGCACCAGAGCGACAGAGAACTGTCAGGATCCTGATTTTGAGTTTTTTGGTTCTGTGTATTTTTCTGTGTTAGGGTTCTTGGTTGTTGTCTTTGTTTCTAGGTTTTGCTTTATTCATTTTTTCCTGGGTTTGGTTTGGGTTTCCCTTGTGTTTCTATTGTACCTGATCCTTGTGTTTCACTTCCTGGTCCTGGGTTTCCCTCCTCTGTGATTGCCCTCATGTGCTTCACCTGTGTCTTGTGCCACACCTGGGTTTGATTAGTTCCTGTGTATTTGATCCCTGTACTGAGTTCAGTCTGCATCTGTTCATTGTAGTGTCATCGTGTGTCATGTCTACCCCTGGTTTCGAGCTCTTTGTTTTCCCTGAAGCTCCCCTGGATTTTGTTTTCTTGGGCCACGTATTTATGTATCAAAAACTGTTGATGCAAAAGTGACGTATCGTCTTCAAGTTTTCTCTACATTTAGACAAGTGTCTTCAGGAAACGCAATAGTGGGTGAAATTAGACGCCAGGCCGCTAGGTGTTGCTATGATAGAACACCGGCATACGCCTATATAAGAACGCGCATGTGTAACATCATCCATTTCTATTCTGTTCCCCAAATGAACACATGCGTACATGATGTCTTTTGAGTCTTTTGCTGATTAGAAAGGGGCGTAACCAGGATCGTCTTCAAAATGCTCCACTCTGGAGGAAGTTTTGAGATTCTTGCGGATTCACTCCCCCGCGGTGCAGTCGCTGTGCAAACAATAAGCCCTTCTGACAAATTATTCTGTCTGATTTACCCCCAATCATCTTCGAGCAAATGCCGCCTTTGACTCCTTGCTTTAAGGTTTGGGTTTTTGTGCTTTTTGGTTTTCCTTGTGGCGTTTTGAGTTTTTTTTTAAATAAAGTCTTTTTCGTTAATCTGCCCGAGTCCTCCTCCTCCTGTTTTTTTTCCCCGGTTCCTCAACCCCACCGTGACAAGTACAGACTTAAAAAGACCCCATTTACCCTTTTTAATTATCAATAAACTATCAAAGAGGCTTCATAACAGCAAAATTATGAGGTAGATTTGAGTATGTACGGACTGTAGATGATAAAAAACCCCTAAATTCCTTGCAATAGCTCGATAAGAAATGTTGTTCTTAAACTGTTCGACAATTTGCTCACGCATTTGTTCACAAAGTGGTGACCCTCGCCCCATCATTGTTTGTGAATGACTGAGCATTTCAGGAAAGCTGCTTTATACCGAAACATGGCAGCAAGTAAGTGTTTGATGAGCATTCCTCAACTTTCTCAGTCTTTTTTGCCACTTGTGCCAGCTTTTTTGAAACATCAAATTCCAGATGAGCTAATCCTTGCAAAAAATAACAAAGTTTACCAGTTTGAACATTAAGTATCTTGTCTTTGCTGTGTATTCGATTTAATGTAGGTTGAAAGGGATTTGCAAATCATTCTAATCCGTTTTTATTTACAATTTACAAAACGTGCCAACTTCACTGGTTTTAGGTTTTGTAGAAGAGTTGTTGTCCCTCAATCAGAGGGCTGTTGGAAGAACCTGAAGTGAAGTGACGATCTCGCGCTGTTGTTTTTAGAACAGAGCGTTATGATCAGTTTACAGACAGATCAAGGGATTTCTACAACATATGAATATGTAGAGGGTTGAAAATCTAGCCTAAGCATACAGTATTGTAACTTAATACCCATGTTTAAAATGACAGAAAGCAGAATAAACACTTTTAAGATGTGGCATGGATCCGTTGATTCACAGCAACAAACCTCAAAGAAAAAGATATGAACAGACTGAGAAAGTCAACCACATAGGTGTTCATGGATTAATGATTGAAGCTAGTTTTACCTCTCTGACATGCTGTTCCTGTTTTTCATTTTCCACAGAGCATGTTTTACACTCCTCCACTCACCCAGACAAAAACTCCCTGCTGTTACTGATCGTTCACATTCGTATTTAAAAAAAAAAATCTTCTGAACTAATATTTCCCTTCATGATTGTGTTTTTTCTTTTTTCTTTGAACTTCTTGATACTCTTCATCCTTGGAGCTGTTCCATGAGTTCATAATGTAGCTTTTAGTGAGTCAGTGTGAGTCAAATATCCAGGGATGTTTTTGAATTCCCATTGAAGGTTTAAGACTTTCTTGTGGTTTTTGTGATGGAAGAAAAAAACAACTCATTCAAAACATTGAATCTCCAAAGACCTCCACACGCACTGTACACACTCCAGAAAGAAACCTTGGAAAACATGTATTTTCAATATGCCTGACATTTTGACACCGCTGAATTGTTAAAAAAAAAGCATGGAGTTTTAGGCTTAGCTGAATAAATGAATAAATTGGATGCAGAGAATTGAGTTATATGATCCCTGGTCTCTAAAGACATGAAGAGTGCATTTAGGCACTTCAAGTGATAATTAAAAGTTCTCTTTCCGCTATCCAACATGGGCACTTGTGATCGGGTAAACGAGGAAAAGAGAAACATCTCTGAAATCTTCAAATAGCAGCTTTTCTTCCCTGTAACTACTCCTGAACCTGTAATTCAAGGTTCCCAGCTGCTGAAAGGTACCATTATCAATTCCTTGAAGTATGTCACTGAAGGTTATTCAGTCACTCCAGATTTTGTCAGAACAGTTGAACTGAGCTTTGAAGAAGGTTAGCAGAAAAATAAGAGGATCTTTCCAATTAGACTTCTAAATTAATCTTCCTATTATAGATCATTTTTCCTTACTGGAACCACAGCTTATTCCCGAATGCCACAAGTCAGAACTTTCATGTGCTGTGGTCATTTAAGCCTCAAAAGGTTTTTTGTCTCCTTTGCACGGCTGCTCTGCAGGAGGAGGTGATTTAAAGGACCCTGACAGCACAGTGTCCCAGGGGACCAACCAAGACTGGGTTAGAGTCAAGGACAGGTCGACTGGTTTTATAAATGCACTTAGAAGATTTCAATGTGGAATTTACCCCTACACATTTTTAGCCACTACTAAGTCACTCTAGCTGACATTAGAGCAGCTTTTCATACAAATAAAACTATTCTGTGTCAGGTTTTTTCATGATGTCCTGAATTTTCAAAAGCCTGATATGTTTTTTACTCAAAAAGCAAACATAAGCAATCTGGTTTAGCTAACTTAACTTAGTAAGCTAAGTCACTCCAGACTCATTGGTAAGGTAGTCATATCTTAAATTGCCAACAACACATTTCAAACATTTAGGTCCCTTTATATGTGACCACAAATTCAAAAATGACAGATTTAGCCTCTTAGTTACTTACATGCTTTATTTTTTGTCAATACATTGTTTAAGTGTTGGGTCTGCACACAATAGGTGTTGCAGCTGCTATAGCTTCTCCCATTTGCCATCATCAATACACAAAGTCACTCACCTACTGGCTGCACTGTGATTGGCTGGGGTTACCAGAAAGATTCAACCAAAACATCAACAAACAGGGGATGAGGCTGATGCAAACACTGAATCACAGGTATACAGATAATACATGCCCAAAAATGATGACTGAGCAGGATTTTTCGTGTTAAGTTTGACATTTCATTTTTCCGGGAAATCCTGCAGACCCTACCTTTAATTTTAAATATGGTTGTGTATGTTCAGAATCAAAGTCTGTAAACTTTCTTTATTCCTGGGGTGAATTTTAGTAATTACATTTGTCCCTAAACACTTTATATATCAAGATATAAAGTCATGACTGAAGTAATAATAAGCCAGACATGAACACTAAATATGATTAAATACTAAACAAAAACAAGAAGGCTTTGTTGGCAATTTTTGGGCTGAGACTTGTGCCACAGGAAACTGAATTGGAGTTATTAGATTGAACCTGAAAGGCATGATCTGAAACTGATTTTCTTTGAAATTGGATTAAACAGTTCAAAGAGATTCAGGGGAAATTTGAGAGGTCCTTACAGACAAAACCCGTGGATGAAAAGCTCCAGCAAGAGATGGGTGCAGCAGGATACAAAATATATATCAAGCATATGATATTATAATTACTTTTGTAAGTGTATAAACTTGAGACCATACGATCATTTGTTGTTATTGAAGCGGGTTGTGCAAGCAGAACAAATCTCTAACAATCCATCAACCAGTAACATAACACAAGTCATCATGAAAGACAGGAAGCCTGTAGCCGTTGAGTTGTTTGTGTTTTTTTTTTTTTTTGTTCATTCTAGATCTTTATGTTGCAAAGCCAAAGAGAGGTTCCAACTTGGCTCCTTGACAACAACAAAAAAAAATCTGTTTCTTACAAAGAACATGATCAGAACCAAATAAGCACTAGCACATGCACATGCACCTGGTGCTTTGATGGAAAAAGGGGATTAGTAAATCAGGATGTGATGCATAATGTAGCCACCTCAAGCTGATGTGTTGGTGTATCTTTATTTACAGTGCTGGAGTAAAAGTCATTTTAAAAACCCAAGCACGCCTGGCAAGATGTTTATTGTGTCCAAATGTGCAACATGAAGAAGTTTGTCTTTGATGAAAAGCTGCACATTTCACATCTAAAGCCTCCATTTTTACACCCACTGTTTCCTGTTTGGTCCTTTTACCTTAAACCTCTCAGACGGAGAAAACTGAAGTACATGAGCACTTAAGGTTTTACTGAGTTGCCACAGATTTATACAAAATGTGCATTATGAGTCATGCATGTTCTTTGTACCTTGTAAAATTCAGAATGGCTCTGAGAGTGGACCCTTTTGTAACAAGACCAATAATTTCCCAGTCATTGACTCATGCTTTATTCACAGTTAGACTCAGGGAAGTTTTGGGGAAACCGACCTGATGTGCCGCGGCTGAAAATGACTTGCAGAGTATGAGAATGGAGAAGAGAATGTGTGAAATGAACGGTAATTAATGTGGAATAAGTAAGGCTTGAAGAAAAGGCCAGCACGTGCTTCTCTCCTCCAGCCTGCACTAATGGGACTATGATTGCATTCTCTCTCTTTTTTTCCTCCTCGTGAGGGTTCTTTGTCTAATTCAATCAATACTTCAGGGCATTCAGAGCGCCCAGAGTGGATGCTCTGAATGAGGTGAAATCAAAGCAAAGCGATCCAGACAGCGAATGCAGCCAGTTTAGCCGGGAGTCTAATCTCCTAAAAAGCCTAAAAACTCTGGAATGTTAAAGTCTCAGCGAGCATGAAAACCCCTTAAAAACCACAATGATATTTCAGGAAAAATCAGCCTGTAACCTCCTGCCAGGCACAGTAATAAGCCGGAGATTTGGAGCTGGATCTTGCATTACATTAAGCAGTGACAGAAGTCGACATTTTCCCAGTGTGATGGAAGAGAATTTTATATGTCTTTGCCCCGAAGAGGCTGAGGAACACCATCCACCGAGGGCAGCGGATGTCAGCAGCTACAGTGTTTTTCAGCAACCTTTTCAACCTCTCCTGACTCCAATTAACTTGCCAAGCCATGTAACACAAAATGTTGACAGGGATGAATGACAGCCGAGCAAAAGGTCCAACCAATACCATCTGGGAAATTGCATCTTTAATATATTCTCAGACTGTATGGATGTGCAGTAGAGTGTAATTAATAGGCATATCTGTGCATTGACTGAGGGATCACATGAAAAATTAGTGTTTCAATATTCATACTCCAGCCTTTTCTTAATGTTCAGGGTATTCATATGAAATACAATAACCAGACGTCAATCTGTGATTTCATTAACTTCATTGATATGCCTCTGAAGTCACTCAACGTTAGTGTCAGAGGCTACTTCATATGCACTGAAAAGATTAAACGAGTGATCTCGAAAAAGTCCCTCTTTTTTATTAAACAGCGACTCAAAATGAGATTATCAGCACCAAACTGTTATTTCTAAACACTATTTCTCAGTGTCTGTGGTCCAGTGGTATTTCCTGGTGACAACATAAGTCCATTTCCACAGCACAAAGACAAGAGGCCCATTGATGACACTATGCCAGGAGGCAAAGTAGCAGTGACAAACAATATCTGTCCTTTTAGGATTCCTGTGATTTATTTTGTAGTAATGTTGGACACTGGAGCTGGACTGTCTGACAGAAAAAGGAGGTCAGAGCAGGAGAATGTTTAAGAGGAGAGTGATAGAGCACAGGCTTCAGGCTAAAACAAGGGTTCAGCTGTTTGTGATTATGTGCATTCCAACACACATGCAGCAGTAATACTGTAGTGATCTGTTCAAATCCGAGTTTATCATTAAAATGAAGAGCTAGGTTGTGTTTGCTCTGCTTGGTGAGGTTGGAGTTGGTAGATGAGCACTGGTAGGACATAACTGGTAGGTTCACTAATGTTACACGTCTCAGAACACCAGCTGTGAGGAACACTAAACATTTACTCAGCTCACTTTCTGGACACTTAAGTACAGACTGGGTTTACAAACTTTGATTGTTGTCAGGTTTCAAACAATAGAGGTATTTGCCCATCGCTTTGCATTCTTGGAAAAGTTGTCTTGAACAGATAATCTGCTCTCCAAAACAAAAACACACATTGGTGAGAGTCACTTCTTTTCAACAGTGGGTGATGGCTCTGGTTGAACAAGCTGGACCTGGGGGTTGAAGTGAGCTTAAGCACGGCACGAATGCCCAGTGTGACCACTAGTGATGTGCAGATCATACAGAAATATCAATATTTCTGACACTAAATCTTTATGCTTTAGTATCAATTCTCAAATCGAAATATCAATACTTTTGATACTTTTTAAAATTTGAAATAATGTTATGACTCAACAGGAACATACTGGAAAGAAACTAAACTATTGAGCTCTGGTTTGAATCATACACAGTTGGTGGGAACTACTTTCTCTTCCACTTAGGTAAGTTCATAATGTGTAATCACAACAGCACGCTGCTTATTGAGTCACTCAGTCTGAAAACACAATGACAGAGTGAAAACAGAGTCATGTATGCAGAAATTTCAGCTTCTACAGTTATTCTAGGGAATTGATAATTTTAAGTGAATTCTATAGACAAGGTGTTAGATTGGAATAGAATAGGATAGAATATTCTTTATTGATCCATCATGAGGGAAATTTCTATGTCACAGCAGCTCACAAACATTCCAAGTGCAAAAGATGCAACAATAAAATAGAATAAAGTAGAATAAAAATAAGATTCTTTTTAAAAATAAGCTAAAAAAAAAGCTATAATAATGATAATAATAATAATAACAATAATAATAATAATAATAATAATAATAATAATAATAATACAAAAAGAGGAAGAAAGACTTAAGATAGTTATTAAAAATTATCCATTTAGGGAAATATGAAAAAAAATACCACTATTTACAAAGAATAAAAATAACACTATTTACAAAGAATGACGATACACAATACAAAAAGAAAAGAACGCAAGTGACTAGTTAAGAGATATGCAGATTCTTTTTTTTTTTTTGTTGGATAATCAAGAGCAATTGCAATTAAAAAAAAGCCATGGTAAACTCAGAAAACTTTTGGAAAACATGGACAAAATAACATTTTATCTATATATCCATTATTATTTACACCAGTCTAATTGGTACAATCAATAGCGGTATTACCAATACCAGCCTGAATTTTACTCAGAATTGGATCAGTAAGGAAATCAGAGGTATTGAACATCACAAGTGACCATGTCCTAAAAATATTGAATGTGTGTTAATTGTGAACTTTCTCCATGTTTGCACCTTGTTCAACTGGTAACCTGTTTCAGCAGTTCCTATGAAAAGGGAGAAAGGTTCCTACTGGCAGTTGATAGTCAGCACTCATAGTAGGGATTTTTTTTTTGTTTGTCCTAAATTCCCTCTTAATTAGGAAAGTTCCTGCAGAATGAATTACCAAAGTTTACATCAACAACATTGTGGCATGATCCCCGCGAAAAGGCTCCTCACTGCCTCAGAAAGGTTCTGCCTCAGCAGCATCTGACCTTGAGTACACGACTATTACACTGACTTATTCATCTCAGCATCTCATCAGAGGCTCACAGCTGAGTTGGACAAGTGTGTGGCATGACACAAGGCGGCAGAAACCCTCAAACAGCGGCTAAAAAGCAGCTCAGATAAGCTGCATCCAATCGATTAAAATCAGGCGTTTGGTGTAGTGAAAAAAAAATTAGACAATTTATTTTTCAGGCCATATATCGCCCTGTTCTACTTTCTCCCTGCAACACATCTGCACACACACAAACACACACAGCGTCATATTCATACCAAACACCCCTCACACACCCACACACCACCATCCTCCGCAGATAAGCAGCAATCATTTTCATTATCTGAACGCTTTTTATCGTGCAAACCTTGTTTTTCCTGTCTCTTGAGCGACAGAACACAAAGTGACGGTTACCTTTACAAGCCCGACACACGCTACGTTAAATTGCATGATGGCAACAAAAGCATTCAGTCTGATTCTGCCTCTAAAGTGGAATTGACAATTATAATAGCTGTTTGCAGTGAAAGAGGCGTTCAATGTATTTCCTGTTGCAGTAATCAGTCCTGTGTGGCTCAACTTAAACCTCGCTGAATGCAGTCGGACAAAACATCCTCACTCATGCGCATCGTTCAGCTGCTCTCCGGCTCTCCTCCCCCGGTAATTGTGTTTTTCTTTGCACTTCAGCTATAAAATTGCTTCTATTGCCTTTTCCCTCCTTTCTCTTCTTTCATTTGCTCCAGATGTTTTATTAACTTCAAGTTATTTCCTCTACGAAAGCCATGTGACTCCAGGGTTTACACCCCGCAACACAGCTTTCTTCCTATAAACAAGCACACGCAGAGATCAGTTGGATCAGTATAATTTTCCTATTAGGTGTAATTCTAAAGAAACTTCATGGTATGCTAATGTATTTCCTGCCCCGGTGCAATATGACTTCTGATAAATGCCAGTTGTAATGCATTGGAAAAGACCTATGAAGGTGCAGCATGCAGAAAAATTGAGTAATTTTAATACACAATGCACTGAGCTTTCTGAAACACGGATCCAACACCCCGCTGTAATAAAAGTAGTGGTTGTAAATCACCCTCACAGCCTCTGCTTCTGCTTTCCCCCCGCTCAGATTGCAACCACCGCAGCTCCTCTCACCGCTGCTGCACACCATTTTGGAACTCATCAGCCGCGCTAACACCCAGAGCTGCGGCCTGAAATATGCTCCAAAATGAAATCTGGTGCATTTACATTGGCAAAAATGAAAGTGCCAGAAAGAAGCTCCATGAGGCTTTGATGTTTGCGGTGTGCCAAAGTGTGCACAGATTCACGGAAATGAGAATGCACGCATGATACACAAGATAAATGAGACCCGGGGAAATAAGGTTCAGGCAAATTATTCTCAGTTTGAAGCTCGAGCTGGCAATATTCAACACTTTGTTTTTCTCTGTGGATGATGCTGCGTGAAGTCTCTATCTCAACACTTGACTTCTTTCCTTTATGAACTTCCTCCAGCCCTTGAAATCATTTTGAAAATGTATTTTGGTCACAGGTGTCTTTTTTTAAGACTCAACCAAAACTTTAAAGCTCTGTAAATGTCGCTGAGAGCTTCTATGGAGACTCTTTAGCTGGTTATGACACGGACTGAAATCACTACTGACATGTCAAGTTTCTCAAAGAGTTTGAAGAAGTTCTTCCTGTTGTTTCCTTCTTGTCAAATTCCTGTCCATTAGATTCAAAATGAGCTGAATCTTACCTGCAGTCTGCTGTGTCTTTACCTCCACAGAATGAACCTTCTGATAAGAAAGCAAACAATGAACACAACAAATCACAGGAAGCATGCATGACTCACTGCCGCGTGACTCATCAGTCACTGGATCCGCATGACAAAGCACCATCAGCTCAGTAAATGTGCAGCAGCAGGTCCATGTTATTGTGTGATCTCATGAGGCTAAAGCTAGCAGTCAGAAAGTATGATTAAAATGAGAGGGCAAGTGGAGAGCTGGCTAAGTGGAGCTGAGGTGATAATGATAATGGGGTGGAAGTATCACAGGTGAGGGTTCAAAAGGTTGACTGGAGCGATGATGGGAACATACATACTAATATAGCATGCCTGTTATAATAGGCTTGGTCTCTGATGTTGCATAAATGGTTTAAATATTAATGTACACTGCGTGGCCAAAAAAAAGTCACCACCTGGATTTAACTAAACAAACATGTACAAGCCTCCTGTTGGATAAGTACTGCTTGGGTGATTATCTTTCAGCTGGCAACAAGTTATTTTACTGGAGCTGATGCAATGAGTAACTTTTCATTTCTTAAACAACCATGGAGAATGATACATCCTGTGGTTGTGGAAATGATGGTTGTCTGTTTAAGAAGCGTCAAATCATTGGCATAGAGTAGAGAAAACATATAAAGAGATAGTTGAAACCACTAAAATGGGGTTAAGAACTGTCCAACTGTCTTCTGGGGAGAAATGTGGTGGGAAAAAATTCTGAATGATCGTGATTGGTGATCACTTAAATGTTTTGCCCAATCAAATTGGAGAAAAACAACAATAGAACTCAGGAGTATGTTTAATAGTGAAAGTAAGAGCATTTCCACACACACACAATGCAAAGGGAACTCAAGGGATTGGGATTAAACAGTTGTGTAGCTTTAAGAAAACCACTAATCAGTAAGGCTAACTGGAAAAAAGTCTTAGAAGCATTAAGACTGGACTCTGGAGGAATGGAAGAAAGTCATGTGATTTGATGAGTCCAGATTTACCCTGTTCCAGAGTGATGGGTGCATCAGGATAAGAAGAGAGGCAGGTGAAGTGATGCACCAATCATGCCTAGTGCCTACTGTACAAGCCTGTGGGGGCAGTGCTATGATCTGGGGTCAATTATCCAAGCTTATCTTAACAATGCTACAGTGATTGTGTCCTATAATCAAATTGTCCAACAAAATAGAGGAGTCTGTGACCTTTTTGTTGGTGGAGCCTCTTTTTCTGACCAGGCAGTGTATTCATAGGTTGATAACTCCATCCAATTTCCAATATGGCCGCACCAGCCAATTTGCTTCAAAACTATGTCAATGGATAAACCAATCAGGAGGCTCTGCCTATAAGTGTTATGTAAAAAAAGCAACCAAAATTTTATGAAACGCAAAGGCAAATTGTGGAATAAACAAATCTGTGGTTTGTGAGAATAAAAGTCTGATGTGTCAAAGAAAAAAATGTGGATTTATCAAGGTAAAATGGTAATCACATACATTTCATTCATTTTTCAGTATTACTTTATATTTTTTTTAAAATAAATTTGTTCTGAAAATTGTCTTGTGTTCTCAAATCATTATTTTTGATCGCATAACAGGACAGAGAATGAAGAGCAGAGCAGCATGTTTGGTGAAAAGAAAATAAATAAATAAGTTTGATATTTTAAAAATGAATGTATTTGTTGCTGTTTTTCTATCAGAATTAGTCAAATTAGAACAATAACTAGAAGGTGACAGCTCTTTATCACTGCTTTGTACAGTACAAGTTTGATTGTGAAAGGTTTATCCTCTGGAGACTTTGAGTGTATGTGCCAAATGTCATGCCAGTCGACTGTTTTGATGTTGTTGTTGAGATATTTCCCTGAAGGCAACCAATGTCAACCTCATGTATGCATTGGGGGAAAGGTTGGATTATTCTTAAATCCAGTGAAGGGATATCCTCCTGGGAGAATGAATATCTTCACGAAAGGTCATTGAAAAGCATGTTGTGTTGGTAAAGATATTCAAACTGAACAACCAGCAGACCAAGCAGTCCCCAGAGTCATCCAGCTACAAAAGGAACACAACAGGACCTTATTCCTGCAGCTGCATGATGAAAAATACAGCATTAAAACCCAAATCCAGAGTGATACAGAGGAAACTCTGAGTGTGCTGAGAAAGGAGACTGGGGAAGCAGACAGGTGACCCCTGAGTTGCAGCTTTGTGTGACACTTCCAGCTCAACACTCATCAGCAGGGAGCTGCGGGACCTGCAGGGTGGTAAAAGAATGCAGGTCACACAAACTGCACACACTCTAACACATACACACCAGGAAAAACCTGTCTGTGAATAACAACCTCCATTGAAATTCCAGGCCATAGTCCAGGCTCTAAATAAGCACAGAGGTGTAGGGGGAGAATCAGCATCTCCATTCAAAGGGAGCAAAAACTTCACACCTCCAAACGTCATTATGCTTATCCAAACCTTATCACTGCTCAGGAATTACTCAGCTGGCCTGCAGTCGGATCACACGGGGACCTTTGATGCAACCTTCCCGGAGAGAAATAAAGCAGAAATATGATGGGATAAAATGCCCACCGCTACTGTACAGCTGTGCTATCAGTGCTAAGCCCCGGCTTTCACTCGGGCATGCAGAGGGTGTTTTGTGCTGATAAATTTACCAAGTGTACATCAGGGTGCAGGGGACGCAAGGAATCCAGAGGTAGACCTGGAGATCTGGGCACCTTAAAGAGGATTACAAACCAGCACCATAACCATGACTAGCCTTGTCAGGGCCTCAAGCTGCAAGGTGGCGATATCCATCAGGTGCAATGAATGCAGGCTGCAACCAATAAAAGCAACAGAGGGAATATGAGTACTGCTGCTATTCTAAATCATCACAAACCACCTCCTCAAATGGGAAAGCCTGCTCTTCATTGAGAGGTTTGACTTTTTTATGTAGATGACTCAATGATCATTATACAGATTATCGGGATGCATTATTCATAGCCTAATGGGGTGCAGATGAGCTTAGACAATTGACTCTCCCATTTAAGATTGGAATTGATGTTTAAAGCCTCTGAAAATTGGTTGAGAGTAAAAAGAAATAATGTAGGAATGAGATAAAATGTTTGAAGGAGCAACCACAAGATCCTGTGTTGGAATAACAGCTCTAAAAGCCTCTGACGTCTCTGAAGACACTGTGAGCTGCCACCAACACTCTCTTGAAAAGTTTCTTTTTAGTACACAAACTTAGACTCAGGTGTTAAGTCTTACCTTGCTGCATGTCTTATCTCTCTGCATGTGTCTGGTTTGGTTTCAGGGGCATCACCTGAACAGGCTACACCTGAGCATCAAGCTCTCTGGGAATGACAGACATCTTTTTGAAGCAGATGTCTGCTGTGCCATATGTACTGATTTGGCCGCAGTTCAGCATGTACAAAAGAGCACTAGTGATTCCTAAAATGCACTGCACTGGTTTTGTTTTTCTTTTGTCCCTGTTTGAGGCGGGTGCATAATCGCTACCTGCTGGGATAAGTTAGCATCACAACTGCAGCACTTTGCCCCTGATGTTTAACAACCTGTCACATTCACAGGGAAGTAATGCAAAAAAAAAATTAAAAAAAAATTGCCGGATGTCATGAGTCTTTTTCGTTTATTTCTCTGTCTTGGTAATCTGTTTTTGATTTGTTTTTCCTCCCTGTCGATGTATTGTGTGTTTCTCAGTTTGTTTCTTTGTATTGTGTTGTTCTCGGTTTCCTGTTTTATTGTGAAATTCTTGCTCCCTGTTTGTCGGCTTCAATTGTACCTCCTGTTTGATTGCACTCATTAGTTTCACCTGTATCCTGTTGATTGTTACCCTGTTTGTGTGTGTGTGTGTGTGTGTGTGTGTGTGTGTGCGCCACGGGGTGTTTTCAAAACGTTTTATTAATTACTTACCAATTTTAAAAGTGGCATGTAGTGAGACTGTTCTGTTCGGTCTGTTTGTTATTTCAGTGTTTTTTTTTTCTTCAGTTTTTGGAAAGATCATTTAAAGGGACTGTGAAGACTATGTGCTTGAAGTGGGTGGCAGCGACTCCTTTAGTGAGGATTCACGCAAGTTGTTGTGATGACATAGCACACAACAAGGCACATATTTGTTTTGAAAGACAAATGGAAATCCGTTCTTCTTTTCAACACTACTTTTCTTCATTCATGACTTGCATACCTTCAATTTTTTTACCAGAGACAGATACAATAAGATAATGGTAAAAAGTTTTCATCAACAGTCAGTGAAGAGACTTCTGCAAACTTTGCTCTCATGTCTCCTTGCTCATGGGACCTCCCATCATGCTCTTCTCCTCTTCTGAGAGAGGGTCCCAACACTTTGGGGCTACAAAACTATGAAGCAATGAGGAAGTGCAGTTGATGGAGTGTCTATTTGAGACTGGCTCTGGAAGTTAAAGGTGCCATATTATACTTTTGAAAACAGTTAAAAAGTCATTTGATGTAGAAGTCTGATGTCCCAAAGTCATGAATGTGGCTGTTTTTCCTGCAAAAAACCAAAAAAACCAAAAAAACAAACAAACAAAAAACCCAGCTGGGATCATGAATTTAGACTTGCCGAAAAAAAACTTTTTTTTGCCCATCTCTCATGGAGCTTTTTCAGCATCTGCATTTGACTATGCAAATGAGTCTAAACTCTCCCTGCATCTTTCAGGAAGTGGTCGTAGTAACCCAACTCAAGAATTGGAGCAACTTGCTTGCTATGCTCTACATCCAGACATTTAGTTTGTTTTTGTTCCTTAGAGGATGTTAGAGGAAGAGAATGTGGTGCAACCGCCAGACGTGGTAGCGTCACTTCGTTCTGGTGTGTGCGTGTCCAGTGATGATGTCAATACCAGCTTGGTTACAAAACAACTTGCTTTAGGAAAGATTTTCAGAAAGAGAAAGCAAATGAAAAGAGGAGAGGATGGATTTTTTGTAATATTGAGGGCTGTTGAAGACACACCAAGGACCCATATTTTTGTTAGCAACACATTTAAAACTGGATTTTGCGTAATATGGCACCTTCAAAGAAACCCTATTTCAATATGGCTCCCTTTGACAATCATCATCATCATCATCATCATCACCCCTTTATTATCATCACCTTTGTTGCCAGAATCAGAAGTCCATTTAAGAGAACAGCATTTAAAAACAAGAAACAAAACAATAATAATAAAAAACACAAAGAAACAAATATCAGGCTAAAAACACCAAAGATCAAGACATCACCAATATTTTAAAAGGCAACGGTACCAGTGTCTCCACAAAGACGACTGGTATCGTAACCGAGCTGTGGCTGGGATTTGCCAGCATCACAATTATAGAATTCTGAGAGTCATTCAACCGGCAGATAAATGTGTACATGAGATTTCTCAGAAGAGCCTGAAAAGTGTGACAATGTAAAACTGTAAAACTCAGTTTTAAGAATAGACGGGTGACACCAGGGAAACTACCTCCAGTTGTTATACTGTATGTGTTGGAGTTTTACCCAAAAACAGGAGGTAGAACGAAAAGCGGTCAAGCTTATACATAATTAACAAATACATGATTAATCCACAGAGAGAAGACGGAATCACCGATAGATTATTAATTCAGAGAATAAACAAAGAAAAAGATACAGACACAATGTACATCAATTCTGCAGCTGCAATGATAACTCATCCAAGTAGGTAGTGATAATGCACCCAGCCATAAACAGAACATCAGTATGTTGTAGGCAGTTTGGAAAACAGCCTGCTTCATCCTCTTCTCATCTATGTAAATGGGTGAGAGGATGATGCAAGCAAAGATTGCACCCAAAGGACAATGTCTCACAATGCATTCACAAAACAAAAGCACATCTTGGCAAAAGTCACCTATTCACGACAGTGTTTGATGGAGCTCATGGGAAACATCCATATACTCCATCCATGATTCAGTCCACAGATGTCACTGCAATCATCACCAAACAAAGTGTCCTCACAGAGCACTGGGCCATGTTTTCATTTCTTGGCCTTCTCAAGGTGTAAACAGCTGCTCATCCACCATGTGACTTTGGACAGTTGTATAAAATCCAGAGGAAATGGCATCTGAGCAAAACCAAGGCCGATTTAAAACTCTTCAATGAAGCTTTTATAAACTAATAACAAAAGGAAATATCTTTTTTCTTTTTATCATCACACATAACAGAGTTTTTGTTACATTGTTAGAAGGCCATTGGAGATTCAGTTTGGCTTTCATTCCTGGACCTTGCCTTGAAGTAGCAGCGCTTATAGAGTGATACAAATATTATTAACACTAAAGAAATAAACTGAGCCAAAGAAGTGAGATGAACTCCGAAGAAGTGAAAAGATACTCTAAGACACATTGATTCTTTTCATGCTACAAAACCTTGGCTGCAAGGTAGGAGCTGTGAGGTGCAGAATACTAATACAGAAAATGCTTTTGAGCCTCGGGGGTCACAACCTGAGACATTTTAGCCAAAGCTCCAATCAATTCCAATTTGTCACTGCAACATCCCCGTGTCACATTTGTGGGCAGAAAACAGGAGCAAATTGTTGTGATGTGAGAGAGGACAAAGAGGATGTTCCAGGTCACATTTACATCCCCTTCACTTACAGGGTTGAGGCAAAGCATTCTGGGTATGGGGGAACTTTTTGGGGCTGTAAGTTTGTTGCAGAGATTCTATGTTAAGATTTCCCATCACAAATATAGCCATGAAGAGAGTTTTACCTTGAGTTTTTCTTAAACGCACCTTAAGTTGATTATATAAGAAGGTATAAGTAAGATTTACATGCAGCGTCCTTCACCTTTGTGAAATCCCCCTAAACTAGCACAGGTTCCTCAAGGCTCCAAACAAGGTAAAGCTTCCAGGATGAAAGACACACACAAACACACAGAGAAGAAAACAAATGAAGCCTTTTCAGCACACACACACATTCATTTATACACAAAAACCCTGCACAAAATCACCTTCCGTCCACAAACAAATAAACCGACCCGCAGCGGCAGCATTGTGTGGATTAAGGGTCCTCTGTGGTTGTTTGCCTTTTTAATGGTGTCCTAATTATCATTTAACCCTAATTAACCTGCATGGATAGGAGCCGGGCCTGATTAATCCTGCACATTGTGGGTCCACTGTGGGGTAGAAATCAACTTCCTCATTCACTCTTTAATCAGCTTTCTGCCAAAGCTTTGCAGAAATTATGTATGTCGGCACATGCTTATTAATACACACACACACACACACACACACACACACACACACACACACTCACACAGCATTCATTCAAACCTATCTTTGTTACAGCAAACATCTCCTCACAAGGACACACGGGGTGTTAGGCTGCAAAGTTTAGTTATTTCTGTTCTGCTGTTGTATTTTGAAAAGTTTGTCTCCTTGGTTTTCTTGAATAGAAAAACATAATTTACTGTTTGTTTGGAAAATGAGTTTCTTTGCTGTTCTCTGAACATCCATGTATTGCTTCCCCAAAGTTTTTTCTTTCCTGTTTTATATATCAATTTGATGCTTTCATGAGCTGCTGGTTTTATTTTGTTGTTTAAGGCACCAGTGCACCTCACATGTATTAGACTCTGCAGAACTGTTTTTGTATCCGTTCCTGGGTGTGGAGGATTGGGTGCATTACATTGCCCTCTGGCTGAGGAAAGGAAAAGAAATAAACAATTTCAGAATTGGACCAACAAAATAACATCTGCACTGCTGTGCCCCTGTGAGACAAAGAACCCTCTCGAATGCTGTAGGGCCTGTCAGAGCTGAGTCAAGACACACTGAGGAGTGAGATGCATCAGGAATCACTGAATCTTTCTGCTATTTATGGGATGGAGAATGTCAGAGCATAGTGTGTAAATGACGATAGTACACTTAAGTTTAACTAGATAAGGTGCAGGTGGTGCAGACCTATTCTTGTATTAAAGGGGAGCCTGGCTAACTGAAAGAAGACACTCATGATGCAGAGAATATGACATTTCCTTCAGGATGCACCAAATCCCTTTTCTGTAACGACCACAGAGTTTCTGTCAGGCAGAGACTTGCATCTCCATAAATCATCATTTAAATTTTTATGCATTGATCGATGATATTGATCCCTTTTTATGCGAGTCAGAAGGCTTTCTAACAGATGAAAAGTATTTAAAGAACCTTGAGCTTGTGTCTCGTGCAGTCTTTGGTTAGATGGAAAATGGACTTTCTGCACAGACTTAGAGATTCAAGGTTTTTGTCAGATACTGTTCACGTTGGAAAAAAAATATGATCAGCATTTTCTGTTGGCAGATTGAAGTTTTACAAGACGAATCATCCAACATTTCTTTTTAAAGCTCCAAATTACAAGAAAATGGTATCCCAAGACCAGTGGTGTGCACGGGAAGTGCAATTCACCTACAGCCCATTAACACAAAAGTGATGGTCGTGAATTCCCATAGAAGAAGGCGAATTCCCCAGACTGCACCAGCACATTTCCAGGCTGTAGACATCAAGTTGGTGGAGACCAGTGTTTGGCAGTAACACATTACTAGTAACAGTAATCATATTAATGTTACTAATAATGATAGTAATAGATAGATGCTAATAATATAATGATAATAGATAATAATGGGTGGTGTAATGAATTGCTCTTGCAAATCCCGAAATAGAATCACAGTTGCCCACCCAAAAAGTAACTTGTTACTCTTTTGCTGTTGTTATTCACCCATTTATGATTAAAATTACAACAATCCACAGATTAATGTTATTACATCAGCCGAACAGCAAGGTAGCTCACTTCATGGTTGATAGGTTTGTGGTTGTCCTGTGGAATTTGACATTTTTCTAGGCACTGCTGAGGTTAGTTTTCTTGGCCGTTGCACTTGTTTTTTATTCTTGTCTTATTTAACCTTTATTTGACCAGATAAAAACCCATTGAGCTCTAGATCTCTTTTACAAGGGTGAACTGGCCAAGAGGTCACCAGCACACGTCATAATAAATAGAACATTACTATGATAAATTCCAAAAGAATTAAACAGCAGTCTTTACTATTTTCACAAATCCTGACAGCCCTGACTGGTAATTGGCAGAACAATCCAAAATATTCATATATCAATACCAAGTTTGGTATCTGTATCGTTCAATACTTGCGTGACAAGACTGATACTTAAAGGTAGGGTATGCAGGATCTTCCTAAAAAATAAAGTGTCAACTTTTACAGGAATAATCTGCTCAATTGTCATCTACGGGCCTCTATGCATGTGTGTCAGTGTCTGTGTCTGCCTCGCCCCCTCCTAGACCCCCTTCTTTGCTGTTTTGTCAATGTTTTGGTTGACTCGGGATGTTTGTGGGTGGAGAGGAGGAGTTGTTATGGGTGATCACCAGCCAATCACAGCACGCCCGGTGCACCAGTTACTTTGTTTGTTGATGATAGCAAGTGTGAGCAGCTATCCTGAGCGGCTACGATAGAGGCCATAACACAGAAAGAATGGCACATTATATGCAGTATACCACATTTACTTGCAGGAAGTCAGAATGTGCAGGACTCTGCTCAGGACATTTTATGACACCGCGGTGGCTTCTGCACTTTTCTGTACAGTGGTCTGTTTGAGATCAGGGGGCACAGAGAGGGACTGAAAGAGACTTAACAGACTGGTTCAGGGGGATCAGTTCTGTCCTGAACTGCCCCCTGGTCTCCCTTGAAGTGGTGGAGGTGGGTGAGAGGAGGATGTTAGCGGAGGTTGCATTTGTTTTGGACAATCCCTCTCACCTGCTGCATGAGATTGTGGGGGCTTGAAGTGACTCGTTCAGCAACAAACTGGGACTACCCTGCAAGACAGAGCGCTGCTGCACGTCATTCCTCCAGTCTGCAATAAGACTTTATAATATCAGTTATTCTATTCTGTTTTATTCTGTTCTATTCTGTTCTTAGTGTTGTAGCAGTGATGATGGTGGTGAGACTGGTGATAGCTGCAGCAGCTAGAAGATCCACGACACCTGGGAGCAGCTGAACAGTTAGCTCCCTGAAAGGGTGGAAGTAGAGATAGGATCGTGCTGATCACACAGGCAGGCTGATGCAGTTTTAATGAGTTTGTTGTAAAAAGTAAACGGACTGAAGGCCTTGAAAGGAACGCTTGATACGTGATGCAAAGATAAAGTGGAACAGGAGAAAGGAAAGGGAAGTTAATCTTCACGTGTTTGGAAAGTGAGGTAAATAACAATCAGGTGAAACTAACCAGGATGAGGTCACTGTGATCAGAGCACACAGTGGTTTTGCCAAATAAGAACCTCAGATAACAGACTTGACAGAGTTTTTAAAGATACCCTTTACATTCTTATGTTGGCAGAGTAAAGGGAACAAACAGCTGAACCACAGCTTTTCAAAACCAGTAGAGCGTCTTCCACTGCTTATCTAAGGTGCCTTAAGGTGCTTTTTGATTGCAGGAACTCAGGCCTACATTTAGCCTCGCAATTATTGATCTACCCCTCTTAGTTGGTAGTGTTTTCCAGATATCCAGGAACTGTGGGGGCTGAAGGTTTCTGATCCACAATGAGATACAGCCCGCTGTGATCAACTTGGTTTAGAAACTCTGAAACAGTCATCTTCTTTGAGCCTGAAAGTGTGATTGACAACGTTTATGTCTAACGTGTTCTCATGACCCAACATTCGGGTTGATACAGGCAAATGCCAGGGGTCTTATTCCGATTTTTAATAATCGGAAAATGAGCTTAATCGGGTTATGGCAATTGGAATATGGTGTTTACATGATTCCTACGCTATCAGAATATTGTAATTATTCCGATTAATACAGGAATATGGTGTGCATGTAAACGTAGTCAGTGTGTGTTACTGTTGAAAGCTGAACCCGTCAGTAGATATAGAAACACAAGAAATCCTCTGTAATGCATCCAAGTCATCAGATAAGTATTTAATAATGATCTAAAGATATTTGAGAAGAATGCTGTGACAGTGTGAACTCAGTGAATTGATATGTCCTGTAAAGGTAAATAATGGGAATAAAGGAACTGACCCTAGTCTGAGTTTAGGTGCCAGGTTAAGTTAAGACAGGTGTTGGTCTTCTCGTATCATCTTACATGAAAAAATGAAGCTTTGCTTAAACACCAAACTGTTTATTTAACTGAATAAAAGTTGTTACTTTTCTTTAACCTTGGAAACTTTATTTCAGACTGGCACCTGAAACAATGTTCTCCACCTCTTATATAATGCACAATTCTATTTTCATTTGCCCAAAGCACACCCAAATGCTCCCCGCTGTTTTGACGATAATGCACTACAACTGGGCCGAGGATATGTGGGGAAATAATTTGAGGCAGAGCTTGCATCACATCACGGTTTGTCAAAATTATGCGTCTGATGCTTTCCCATTATTTCCCTGAGAGCGGGTCTTCACATCAACACGTTATCTTATAGAGAGAGGCAACAGATGACATTCCAGGCAAAAACTGAAATTCATTAGAAAGCAATTACTTTCCAATCACCGGCTGACATTATCGAGTCACAGTGTCCTGTACCTGTGGAGGCAATATTCCAACAATGACACTGTATCTCTCTGCATATACCTTTCCTTCTCTTATCGGTTTCATTTCTTAAACCATTTCTGCCCCGTATGCTCAAATGTGCTGGTCCTGAGACACTGTGGTCCAATACCTTAGCGCTGATAAGCTCATCCTGACAGCTGGCTGGCATTACTCATATTTTCCATGAAACAGATATTTTATTTTCCATCCTTCAATCTATCCATTTCCTCCTCTTATCAGCGTCCTGGTGGTGGCAGGGCAGCAGAGCAGCCCGGACTTCTTTCTCTTTAGCCACATTTTCCAGCTCCTGCAGGAAGATCCCTCAGTCCCCCGAGGCCAAGCAGGATGTGGAAAGACATTCATGCAAGTTTGTTTCCAAGGTTGCCTTCCTGATGGACAAGTGGAGAGTATTAACTCAAGGCAGCGCCCAAGAACTTTTTTGATTGGGTAACAAAAAGCCGTAGATCTCTGGTTCTGCTCCAAGCTTCCTCTGAAAGTCTCGACTTATCCCCCCGAAAAAAAGGAAAACTTTGTATTCCTTGTCAGAGAATCTGTTTACTTCAGGATCTTTCAGGGTTCTGGTCGAGTCGGTCTGTCTGCTTCCTCTCTTCTCCTGCCTGCGCCGCTTTCTCTCCAAATCTCACTCTTTGACACAACAACCTCTCCTCTGTGTTGCTGTCTTGCTGACTTTCTCACATCCTTGTGTCTCACTCTTGGATTTCATTTGAGAAATGGGCTTTAGCTTGGAAGTCTGGAAAGTAAGGCCAATGCAGAAATGCTTTGTACATGGAATCTCTCCAGAAGAAAGAAGGAGAACTTTACATTTTGGCTGATCAAGTTAACAGGAAACAGATACACAACATTTCTAAGGGGATTTATTTTTCCTATGGGCTTCTATCACACTTTCAGTTGCTCTGACCAGCATTACATTTATCTTGTGATTAATTGTCAGGGTCAAAGAGAAGATAAGGGGAGGTTTACCTCAGGGTATGGCTGCTCTTGTGGTTGAAAAGTTGCAACCTCAGCAATCTAGAAATCTTTTAAAGAGCTGGCTGTTCATTTTTGAGGTTAAAGGTGAGAAGAAATGGGAAGTGTTATATAAACCACTTGAAAGAAATACTTGTATAAAGGTACAAATGTGGTACCAGAAAATGACTCTGGTAGAAGTTAAAGTCACCTATTAGAATATTAATTGAATAAAAGTACTAAAGTATTTAAAGTAATTTCCTGATATAAAGTCAAATCAATGGTCAGAAGCAAAATCATTTTTTAAAAAGTGTGCAGATACAATTTTGATCATTTTAATCTATTGTGGCTTCCCTAAAGTAAAAGCACAATATCCAGGTACAGGATGAAGAGGCTTGAACATCTTTAACATGAAAAACAAAAGTATTACAACAACAAAACTTTAGCAATGGTGACAACTTATCTTTCTCTTAAATTCCCTGAGTGTTACGTGAACAAATTGCTTGTGTCTTTCAACCAGCAGAAAGTTATCAACTGAAACTGAAAAGGTGTCTGTTCATCCTCAGGAGAGGATGTTTTTCAGAGTTGTGAGAATTCAGTCTCACTCTTCTTGGGTTGAAGACAAGTCCTGCGATGCTTGAGAAGCTCGCACACCGCTGAGTATGATTCTGGCAGTTCTGTGTGATCTGCTGAACAGGCCAAGCATCCATCTTGTTGGTCCTTCTTGTGCTTGAAATGACTACAGGGCAGAAAAGAAGTCATGGTCATTAGATGAGCTGGACCAGCTGGCATCTGCTATCTGAAGGGAGAGTTCTTCGATGTGGTGACTGATGTGGTCCATTCCTGAAATAGTGACAATTTAAATATGAATCATAGAATTAGTGCAACTTAAACATGTTATGACCCCAAATTTAAGTTTTGATGTTTCAACTTTGTGTAATATTCATGCATCCATAGTCCAAGATACATTTACTAGTATCCACAGTCAAATTTGTTATGTGGAGAAAATCAAAATATACACTTACTTATTTCCCTAACCCTGTCTTGCCTTTTTTGATTATGGATTCATCCTTTGTTGACTTTGTATGGAATTTTGTGAGTGGAATTGCGGTTGCAATCAACTCAGGGTCTTCTTACATGACCAAAGCGGTTCTTGAGTCCCAACTGCAAGACAAGTATTTTTGTATTGCACATTTTGAAAAGGACATTTATATATAACTTGACTGTCAAGTTTGATGGTCAACTTATTGATGGCTGGAGGTAACCACCCCATCATGGCATGTGCTTTGGCTTCCAAGATGTTGGTTGTCTGGGCAACTGGGCTCATGGCAGCAGCATACTTTATGAGGAAGGCAGATTCAGTTGGATTTGACCTGTGATGAAAACAAAGAAACAACATTATTGTTTTTAATAACACCAAAACCATTTCATTGGATTTAACAAAACAAATGCTGGATAAGTAATTAAGTAAAATTGATCAATGATATTTGAGAGTTAGGATACAATCTAATAGTTATTAGTGTTCAAAAAAATGATTAGAAAATAAAGTTGCAAGACCTCATGTTCAATTATGATGAAATAAAACAAAATCACATTTCAATCACATTGGGACCTTCAAGTTCTCTTTTCTTTCATGAGTCTCAAAAGTCTTTCCACTGCTGGGAAAGTGCATCACACTTGCCAAATGTTGAACAGTACACTTTCTTGTACACCAATTAAGACGTCCCTTTCATGGCATCAACCGTAGCGATCTGGTCAGTTGGAAAGCTTTTATGAAGTTGGATCAGTTGTCAGCTGTTGCACCATCTTTCTTTGAAATTCAATGAGTGAATGTCATTCAGGGCGCTTGCTAACACACAATCCGTACCCTAGTAGTTCTGCTTCCCCTGCATCCCTGTGCGTCTTAAATATCGAGAGCCATACAGGAATCTGCAGAGGTTTGGTCGCTGAACCAGCTTCAGAGCGACCAGCTGAGCACGATGTGAACTTAGTACCAACAACAGCAACAGCAGAGAGAGTTGAAGTTTTGAAAAAGTCAATAACTGCACCAATACGGAAAAATCTGACAAATAATATATTGGAAAGCAACAGTAAATACTGGAAAGCAGAGAAAACAAACAGGAAGTTTTGACTATAAATTGGACCGTATTTTTAAACTTGAAATCCCAAGTCACAGGGAGACATCTGCTATGGGAATGTGATACATTTGCACTTGCACAATGACTTCATCAACGGCCCCATGTGCATCTCTTACAGCCTCTTTTCCAGTTTCCATCAAATTTCCAAATTAATTCTCTATAACTCTAATTTTTACGATTTGATCGTTTAAACACACAGGCTCTGAGCCAAAACTAACAGGCTTTACTCTCACGGGTATTTAAGGCTGTTTAATTAAAGCTCAGTAACTGAAACATGATGCTCTATCAGGATAACAAAGGACACTTTCTGTTATATTGATTGTCAATACAGCTTTTTATCCTAAACATGTGGTATTAACAGAGAATACAGTAGAATACAGTGATTCATCAGAGGAATTATTCTTCATGATGCAACTCTCACTAAATAAATAAATTCTGCTACAGTTAGTCCTCTCTCACTTGTTGACAATTAAAATAAGCTCATGCTGCTTTCAGAGAAAGATTGGGTGCTGTGAAATGACTTTGTTAGCCATCAAATTGAGTCTTGACACAGCTGCATCCAGGACACCCTGTGGAAGGTTCTAAAAACATTCAGCCATTAGTTAGCCGGGTAAAAATACAGCAAACTCTGAGGCATCTCTGCAGGAAAGAATTCCACAAACTGGGACAGGCAAATACCCTCAATGAGGCCCAGGCAATTTGATTCACTGCTCAGCGAAACATATGCCTCTGCTGGGAGACGCTACATTGGGAAAAATTTGGACTTTATTGGTTGTCTTCCCTTTCAACTGCAAATACATCTTTTATCAGTCATTGTAAATTTCTCCCCAGTTCATTGCAGAAGTGTAGAAGCTGACCTCTGCCCAACACGTCTCCAGAAGAACAGATTCAGAGGCTGGCAATCACTTTTTCATTGAAGAAGTAAAAACTTTACTGCCTTTGATTTTCTTCATCTGACTCCCTCGCCGTTGATCAATGAGGCTCATAAAGAGGACTTTATATGAAGCTGAGGTTCAGCAAGGTGAAGGGTTTCATGCCGAGCACAGTATAAAAAGGTTTACACCATCACAACTCCACACAAGTGAAGCCAAGACGTTCAAAGCTCAAAGTGTTGCATTCATAGTTTTTTTTTAATGTATGTAGACACAAACCAAAAGTTGACTTTTGGCCTTTTCTCAGAAAATATTAAAGGTAACACAAAAACCTTTCTGTCACCCATGGTTAGAAGTTGGGTGAAGACATTTATTAACAAACAACTGTGTTTACTCTTTTTAAATCATAATGACAACAGAAACTTCAAAAATGACCCTGTTCATTTTTTATACATATACACTGATTACAAGCAAATAGTTCACAGGTGAGGATGGTTACCTTTAGTAGACATTCAAGCACATTTGAATGTGTTTGAATGTTAACTTTTGTGCTTTTATCAGGCCAAAACCACCAGAGTTGTGTAAACTTCTTAACAGGGTCATTTTTGAAGTTTCTGTTTTGGTGTAAACTTTTGGGCAAAACTGTACAATAACATTGTATTAACCATATGAACATTGCCAGAAGAAAAAAAAAAGGAAAAACATATTGCCAGTACAAGCACACTCACCCATACATACACAGAATATTGAATACACACACAATTACTTGCCTATTACACTCTAAATTTAATTTTATCCAGATTTATAGTAAGTTTAATAATTTCCCTCAAACGTTTTCCTTGGTTATTTTCTGTCAAAAAGTGGGGAATGATGGTCTGATCCCCACTTTGTGAACAGATGCTACTGTTGCTGTGGTGTGATATGGTTAACATTCTCTAACATAAGATTCACTGAACTTTCATAACCATGAGTGTTTGACTCAACCTGCACTGACCTGAGGCCTCTGTGACATTCTGGCATTAAGTTATACTATATGTGCTTTAGAACCAAATTACACTCCCAGCGCAGTAATCCTTTTTATATTGCTCATCCAGGATGTGATCTCTACGCCCATGAAACGTCTTCAATATGAATGTCAGAAAGGCGTGATGCTGGAATTAAGTCGTCACACCGCTTCGCCACCATGGAGGCATTAACAGAGGGCGTCTGTGAACCAGTGCGGCAGGCAGGGTGGGATAACCTCATGTATAAGAAGATCCTCCTGTGTGTTTACCTTTTATGCTTTTGCAGCACCTCAAGTGAAATGTCGACCCATTCTTGTCTGATACTGGTTTTCACCTGCTTTATACTTCAGGATCTTGTTTTTTTCATTATATGCTGCACAAAATGTTTTAAATGTGTGACAAGTCAGGACTAAAAGCAGGCCAAGACTCTTCTATTACAGAGTCATGTCTGTTTTTAATACAAACGCCCAAGGGAATCCTGAAAAAACTTCACACTCAAAGGTCTTAAAGGGTGAGGAGAAAAAGCTTGGATGATAAAAAAGCTCAGCAACAAACATCCCCACTTGTAGAAATCTTGAAAATGCTTGGAATCTCTGAAAGAAGGAGGCAGGACTCTGATAAATACCGACACACACATGGAACACAGAAGACACAGAGAGGACCTCACGCTATCTCTGAAGGTGACAATGAGTCAGCACAGGGCGCTGGCCTCCGAGAGTTTATATATTAGCTTCACACACCTAATCCAAATCAGGAGTGATCGGACACACAAACCTGACCCTGCACTGTGATGATCCCTCCACCAAACTCACTCAGGGCTCTTCACAGCCAGAGAGTCTGGAGATCATGTGAAGAGGTTTCTCCAGATTCTCTGTATCTATTAATGGTATGATGCTCTGTAGATCAATATTTTTCTAATTTGTTCTACACCGAGGACCACTTATCCACCCCCCACCCCCAAAAGAAAGAAAAAAAAAACCACAAATAGCCCAAGAACTAGCTGCTTTTGAGAGTAACAACATTTTCCCTTTTCTTATTCATCTAACAAATTTTATGAAACATGATTTGGGTACAGTTGTGCCTAAAAGTTTACACCCCCTCCATCAGAGTTGTCTGATTTATTTTTGACCTTTTTTCAGAAAATATGAATGATAACACACACTTTTCTGTCATCCATGGTTTGAGGTTGGGTGAAGACATTTATTAACAAACAACTGTGTTTACTCTTTTAAATCATAATGACAACAGAAACTTCAAAAATGATCCTGTTCATTTTTTTATACACACACACTGATTACAAGCAAATAGATCATAGGGGCTCCAGCCACCCACAACCCTGAATAGCAGGATAGATGGTTTAGAAAATGGATGGATGGATAGATCACAGGTGAGGATGGTTACCATTAGTAGACATTCAAACACATTTGTGTTCACTTTTGTGCATTTATCAGGACAAAACCACCAGAGTTGTGTAAACTTCTTAACAGGGTCATTTTTGAAGTTTCTGTTGTCATTATGATTTAAAAAGAATACACTTTTTTTTCTTCAATAAATGTCTTCACCCAACCACTAACCATGAGTGATAGAAAAGATTTTGTGTTATCATTCATGTTTTCTGAGAAAAGGCCAAATATCAGAAATTCTGCTGAGGTTATAAACTTTTAGGCACAGCTGTATATCACATTTGGCATAAGCTAATATTTTTCATGAAACAATCGAACTCAGAAAGTTAAGCCTTTCAAATGAGGTTCTATGCTTTTTCAGTTGGATACACACATTCAATGATCTGAAAACCGTATAAACCTGCCTCCAAACTCTAAAGGGAAATTGGACTGAGTTTGAGCCTTTATTTCTAAACCAGTTAAACTCCATTTAATACTATTTAACACCAGAGTTACCTGATGATGGTGATGATGATAATAAACTAATATAAAATGTGATGTTTTAAGTAAATCAATAATCATACATTTCTCAATTTGTGGCCTATATTTTTAATCCTTGATTAATTAAATATGGGATTTGCAAAAGCAGCAGAATCCATCTTGATCTTCATTTTACACAAGGCCTCAACTTCTGTGACATTGACTTTGAAAATATGCAAATATATGGCCTCAGAAATTTACCCTCGAGTAGGTTAAGATTAATAAGCAGTTCCAAAAATATCAGCGCAATATGCCTCATCGACCACCAGGGATATTCTGGCTGCTGAGGAAGTAAAGGTATGTTGTCCTCCTCATATACTGTTCATGGTTGTCAAACTAAGCATTTATTTTCTTATTACCTTCCACTTTTATTCTTTTAACTTACATTCTCACTTCTACCTCTGAGTCACGAATAAAAAGACGTTCGATAAAAATCTTGGATGGTATGAAGACCTGGCAGAAAGTTGTTGCCAGTCACCGTGAAGACTTTTTCTGCTCACTTAGAGAAGAAAAAAGACGCACAGACTTATTTCAATCAACACAATCAAACGAGGGTTATCAGGATCCTTTGAGGCTGAGTGTCAAATTCTAACAGAGTAAAATCCAAAGTTCAGAACGATCTGAATATCTTCTGGATGCCTCCCTGATTGAATCAAGAACCTTCACAATGACTCCTAAATGGCCCACGTTCTCCACCATTGTCTACATTCAGCCCATTATTGTTCCAGTGATATATCCCTCTCCTCCACCACTAACCTTTTCCTTGCCCTCTTCATTTTTTTCTCTCCTTCCTTGCTTTTCATTCTTGCGCCGTCCCTTCTCTCTCTCTCCACAGGCAATTTTCCCCCATTCAGTGTTCCTCTCCTCCTCATGACTCAAGTCACGAGTCATTAGAAAAGCCTGACCTTCTGGGAGAGGTCTTGGGTAAGCAGTGATAAAGTAGGGCTGGGCCCATTGAAGAAAGCTATGCTGTAGCTCTATAATAGGTGCAGCTATAGTCCAGGGAGCCGACTAATGGTCCTTAACCTCAATGTGCCATTAGCCTGAAATAAAGACTGGAGGGAGGGATACAGACTAGAGGGAGGACAAAAAGAAGTTTCTGTCCCGTCTTACTCTGTCAGACATGGAGATGAGTGAGCGCTAAATGGACTTTATGGTGGCGTTGGATTGACTTTTCTTTTAATGGCCAGCTTGTCCATTGAGTTACAGAGCAAAAGTTTCAGACAGAAAAACCTCAAATAAATTAACATTTGGTGTCACCACCCTTTCTTTTCAACTAGTTTTCAAAGGTCCTTTTGCACACAGTTAGGCTTTATACACATAAAATTGAGTATTTCAAAAAACAAATATTTGTTTTGTAAGATACTTTCGTGAACACTGGGTCATATACAGAAAAAAAAGTCCACACATAACCAGGAAAGTCTGTCAAAAAGTGCGGTTGTAGGCATGCCACACCCATAGGCGGCAGTGTTTCTCAAACTTAAAACCTGTGCCAGCCAATCAGAGCAAACCCATGCCATTCTTTCTCTTCCGACAAAAATCAAACAAAGTGCTGGAATCTTCTTTTTGGATCGATACAGAAATTTTCCCTTTAACTTAAGTAATAACTTGCACTTGAAGAAATAAGCAAGCGTTTGCATCAATGTTAAAACTGACACACCCACAGCTCTCGTGCTCGTCATAATCTCATCATGTATATACCACACATTCTAAGTAGACTGTACAAACTTAATATTCTATTCTATATTTCATTTTATTTTATATTTTATAGTTAGATTTCAATTCTTGTGAAGGACACTTATGCTCAAATTTGTACTTTCTTATATTTCTAACACTTTCAGAATGGGAGTAACTATACTAAAAAAGAAATTTCCCCTAGGGGATCAATGAAGTATTCTGATTCGGATAATGGCACATTTATCTAATGTCAAGGGATTTTTTTTTTTTTTTGTCGCAAGCTGCGGGGCTTGAGATCCAAAAACTTTGTTTCCAGAGTACACACAAGACCACGAAACTGGAGTTTTCCAAAAACTTCACTTTGCCCAGAGTTTTTAGAAAAGATCATTTTTAGTGTTGCAGAACTACAGTTTGGTGTAAATGACAGGCATAAACCAATAAAAATATCAGCAGTTTCCAAGACACCTGGCTACATGTGGACATGGTCTTAGGACTCTGTAAGATTAAAGTCAAGTGTACGGCCAACCAATTCTACCAAACAGGTGGTAATGATCATCAGTTTCACATTTAGGTTGAAACACAGTAGGTGACACAGAAACAGCTGTAGTAGGCCTCATACTGGGTGATAAACACAGCTTTGAAGATCGTAGGCACAGTGGTTGGAAAATGAAACTTTGGTTAGCAGATGAAAAACACAGACAGCTGATTTCTCTTTTAGTGGGAAGACATCCAGGAGAGCCATCAGCTCAAAACTATCAGAAACCAGTGGGAGCAGGTTCACTCATCTACAGGAGTCTGGACTGAAGGGGTCTCCATGGAAAAGCTGGAGCCAAAAAAGAGACTTAACTATGCACCACAACAAAATTTCTGGGGAGCAGCAGAAAAGTGGCAGCAGGTGCTCTGGACTGATGAGTGAAATATTTTGTTCCCTAGGGCAAGAGACCAGTATGATAATGAGCGGCTGCAGGAAAGAATGAAGCATGGTGCAGGTTCTTTGCATGGAGTTGTAGATTTGGTCAGGATTGATGTTGACCTCATTGCTAAAAAATACAGGCAATCGTCATGCAGAATTACTAGGGAGGTGTTCAATTGCCCCCAAATCTGTTCTACGGGAGGACCATGACCCCAAACATTCAGCCCATGTCATTAAGTGCTACCTTCAGCATAAAAATCAGGACAATCCCCAGAGCCTTAATCTAATACAGATGAAATACAGGTGATCTACAGTCAGTCTGAGATTTACTGTGGCTGAGAAGCGCAAACCAAAATGACAAAGTTTGATTCACTTTTACAAACTTGAAATAAAATTAAATTGTGCGAAACATTTTTACAATGAAATAAATGAAATTAATTTAACCAAAAGCTTTTACAAGTCCTGAAAAAAATTTACAGATAACACAGTTATGGGAAGAGAATGTACTAAATGCGGAACATTACCCAGAGGCAATGACCTGAGGGGTCAAACAGTTTGTGTTGAGCCAAACAGCTCAATTGGGCTCCACAAAACGAATAAAACACCCTTATTAACTTTTCCAAACTTATATTAACTCTGTACATCACATATCCCCCTCTTTACTCAACACCTTCCATCAACACAAATTGTTTGACCCCTCAGGTCATCACTTCCATGTCATGTTCGGCATTGAGTACTTTCCCTTTCCGTCATAATTGTGTTATTTGTAAATTTTTTTCAGGACTTGTAAAAATGATCTGCCGTTTGTAAATTTGTCTCAAGCATGTAATAGTGTTTACGTATTGTAAGTTGGTTTCTTCCTTGGTAAAAGTGTCTCATTAATTTAATTTCCTGTCTTTAATTGTTATAATATTATGTAATCTGTAGATTTATTTCAAGTTTGTGAGTGTTCCAACTTTGCGATTTTGATTTACTCTTTTTAGCCACAGATTAGATAAATAGAAGGATTTTAAGAAGTCTACGCGAACAGAAGACGTGATGTCGGAAACATACCACCAGTTGAGTTCCTTCAAAATCTGTGAGGAGTTCATCAACTGTAATTTGTTTATTGATAAACACAAAAAAAACTATTAACACTTTAAATACAATCTTGGTTTACTTTTTTCCCCTCATCTACCCAAGTCTTGCACACTGCTGTATGTCATTACAGACTTTTAAAAAATGACACTATTTTTTCAATCACAGACTCCTCACCCTGGTCATTTTTAAAGCTGCTTTTACAATGCTACCACTCAAAGGAGGCTTTCAACAGCTCTCATCTATTTATCTGTTTTTTTACAATTGTAATAAATCGTGACACCTTCCACATCAGACTCATGTTCACTCTGAAAAAAAACAGCAATGGAGACAGATAACCCTTCACATTCACACAGATCCACACTGTGGGCAGCTCAGAGTGACCACCATCCTGATGAGAGTGTCTGTGGACTGTGGGAAAAAGCTGGAGAAAATCCAGAGAGAACAAACTACAAACAGGAAAGCTCCTGCTCAGCTCTACATTAAAACCAAATACCCCCTTGCTGTGAGGCATCAGCACTCACCACTGCAACACTGTGCAGCCCCTCTGAGTATGTAGTCCAGATGAATTTGTTAGGATGCTCAGGATTTTGAAAGGTTTGCAAAATATCAGCCTCGTTCTGGAGACCAGCTACCTCCTGCTGAGGGAAATGCACTAACAGGCCAATCCAAAAATGGACAAAAATGAAAGGAAAAAAGTCCAAATGTACTTAGTTTATCTGCTCTGTATAGTTAAGTCTACCTATGGTCATGTGTTTTCGTAGTTCCTTAATAAATCTGCCTCCATTAATCTACCGTTACTCTGGTTTAGTCACCTTGGGGGGGGGGGGTCTTCTGTTTTCGTGCTTCAATATCAAATGTAACTACTGTTAATGTTTATGTTTTAACAGTAATGGGTGAAACATACAACAATGAATAGTTTTGGATTATGAGAGACAACAACCCCCAGGATACCCTCACTTTAGGAACCAATTATCTTGATCAAATCCCACGAAATTAGATCCCAGTTTTCGAACATGATTTTTCACATTTGCTTTTAGCCCAACAATGGTGGGTGCAACATATAAAACACTTTCCTTTTGATCAGCCCAGGTTTGAAATCCCTGTAAAGGAGAGCACCAAATACTGTATTGATCTGAATACAAGATATTTTTTCCAGAGAAATCCCCTTTGAAAAAAATGAGGTCAATTCTAGAAGACTAAGCTTTGAACGGCTATCTGTATGCATCGGGGCGGAACTGTGCCGTGCACAATTCAGAGAGCAGAGGAGAATTGTTAATAGCAACCATACGGAGACAGAAATGACATCCTGTCATGCAAATAAGATAGATAACAAAAGGCTATTTAGTCCGTTAATGAAACAAAAAAAAAGGTAGACCTGACCTATGAGAGGTAACCCACTTCATTTTCCGCATCCATTATGACGTTGAGTGCACTAGAAATTGCACTATTACATAAAACAGTTTCTTACTTTGTTATAATTTTTCCTTCATTGTGCTATGAGCTGCACTGTGAAACCATGCCATAAACAAACACCTACCTTGTTTTATATTGTGTATATCAATCTTTTATCATGATTCTCAAAGAAAATGTTCTTTGCAAAAAAAAAAAAGATTTTGTCTTATAATAGCTTGCTTTTTTTAAATTTATTTTTTATTTTTTCAAAAAAATCTGTCTTTGGAAAAAGGGGGTCGTCTCATATCCAGGATTATCTTATTATCTCAGTAAAACCGTAAGTATGTATCACAAACACTTTTCTTACTGACAAACAAATGGCATACAAGTATCTTGCTGGTTGTCTCATGCAGAGTCAAAACCCTGAAAGTATAGATGAACCTCACAATTAGGCGCTTCTGTAAAGATGTGGATTTGAACATCAATAAGTATCATAGATGCAGTTATCGTTGATGTTGTGGCTTTAATCTTTACTCTGGGTTGAATCCCAAACAGTGTCCTTCATTACTCATGATGCAACCAAAGTGAATCTTTACCATAAGGTCCAAGCTTGTTTCATTATTAGTCAAACTCCATACTATGGGTTTCAATACATTTCACATGAAGCAGTAACTCTATTCAAGCTGTGGTCTCATCTTTAAAGAGCAAACTGATCTTCATTATAATAACCAATGAAGTGTTACTTTACTCAGTTTAATACTCCGTCTTATCTGCACATGAAGAGTTTTAAGATCTCTCTCTAACACAATATCCGTTAATCCTTTGAGCAGTATTGCCAATTTGTTCCCTTCTTCACACATCCAATTTAAATTTAGTTTCCTCATTTGGAAACCCTGGAATAATAAATAGAGCGTCACTGTTTACACAGCTCAGTAATGATCCATATTGATCTCAGCATAAAAGTGACAAACCTGTGACTCTGTGGAAATAATTGTTCACACCTTGCTGAGCAGGCCTAAATCTAATGAGCACATATTTGCAGGAGGGTTTTATTCTGAAAACCATTCACCCACTGAGCCTAGCAACAAAGAAACTGGACAGTGAAGTGGGAGAGGCTGTTTTAGATTATACAAAAACGACGCACTTTGATTTTATTTCATCAAAAAGAGCACAGAGGATGTGTGTTTTTGTGCCTTTCTCTGCATGCTGCACCACTACTGTTCACATATGTGGTGCTCAACACAGCTTTTGACCAATTGCTTCATGCTATTGTTCCTCTGGAAGTCAGTGTGCAGAGCTGCAGCCTTGATGAATAACACCAGTCTGTGCTTCTAAAAGGTGTAAGTACAGGTGCTTATAGAAAACATTATATGCAGTTAGCCTGTAAATCAGGCTATTATTAACATAGGTGTTGCTGTGATGTTCTTGCATTTGCAGTGTGAACAGAAGTGGAGGTGTACAATGTGGAAAAAAAGCAGATACTTGTGCATTCAGGGGACAGATTCAAAAAGATGGATTCAGCTCCAAGTTGCCTGGAGCTAATTCATCTTTGTGTCACAAGCGAAGCTCACAGCCAAGGTCAAAAAGTGAGCAGGGTGCAAATAAACAACAGGTTAACCTCCCATGTGTGACAAGGCCATGAGTGAGAGCCCACATCTTATCAAATGACTGTTATTAGGCAGGAGGTTACAAAGCATGAGTGGGCAGCGGACAAGACTGTAATTTCTTCAACCTCTGACTCTCACTGTGGTGATTAAAGCCACAAACACTCCTCCCAGTGGGAACACGCCAATTTGTTTCCGTTTTCTTTGTTGCCAATAAAATGGGAGTCATTGCATGCCGGTTATTGATTTCAATGTGTCAGAGTACACGCATCAAAGTGCAACACATATTGATCCGATATTCCTCATAGACGCACCCTGGAGTAAACTTCAACTTCATTACTGAAAGCTAAGAAATTACACCACTGACGGTCAACAAAGAAGACCTGCAGCTGGAATTCTGATATTTCCAATTTAGATAGTAACAGAATTACAGTTCATCTCAATACATTGGAATATGGTGGTGGTGGTGGGGGGGACTATTTATTTCAGCCATTCATTTCAGAAACTCATAACTCATATATTATTTAGATTCAGCGCACACAGAGTGAAATATTCCAACACGTATTTCTTATTTCTTGTGATTGTAATGGTCATGGCTTGAAAACACACAGTATCTCAATATCTCATACAATAAAAACATTACCCAAGACCAATAAAAAGGGTTTTTAATATGTTGGCTTTAAAAACATCTTAATTTATATCCACTCTGTACTTGGTTTTGGCTCCTTTTGCATGTATTACTGCATCATTGTGGTGTTTTCATGGAGATCAGCCTGTTGCTCTGCTGAGGTGCTTCGAGGTCCATGTAGCTTTGATAGCAGCCTTAAACTCTCCCGTGTTACTGGGTCTGGTGACTTTAATCTCCCTCTTGACAACATCTCATAGATTCTCCACAGAGTTCAGGTCCAACGTTGTACAGCAACATCATGGTCACTTCACCAGCTTTTGGTTGTTTCAGTGGCCAGGAGCCAAGTCCTGCTGGAAAATGAAATCAGTCTTGAAGCTTGTCAGCAGATGCAGCATGCAGTGCTCCAAAAGATCCTGGTAAATGTCTGTGTGGACCCTGGAATCCAGAAAACCCAGTGGACCAACAGCAGCAAATGACCTGACACCCCCAAACCATCAGTGACTGTGAAAACTTTACCCTGGAAGATGCACCTGTAAATGCATAAGTGCTGCCATGATATCATGTTACTACCTCATGATAATCTCTGCAAAAATCAGTCATCCAAATTTTTTTTTCAACACTTTTCCTTCAGGGTCTAGAGTCTGTCCTAGCTGCCATTTGGTGTAAGGCATGAGAATGTTTTTGGACTGTGGGAGGAAGCTGAGGGACCACAAATATGCAAAGGGAAAACATGTAAACCACACACACACCCTACCCTGTGTATACACCAGCCATCGTGCACCATCATTTAACACCCTGCACCAATATTGTGATATTATTATGATATATTGTGATATTCAAGGTATATTTATTTAGAAATAACCACACACTGTATGTTGAGCTATGGAAATTTTAAGGCAATGGAGACTGATGAAATCTCTTCATAACCTTTACTGAAGACTGCAACTGATTTCCAGCCATGCCCTCACTCATTTGCAAATGTTCAAATCATGTCTGAATTTTTTCATTGGCTTCATACCTTACATTAAAACTAAAACTACTATGTCTGATTCAGCAACATTGTCCACAAATACCCTTTTGACAAAACCATAAAACTCTCAAACTGGTTTGGAAACTTTTTTTGGATATAGTGGAGAACTTCTCTTTTTTCTGTCATCTCCTGGCTAGCTGGTCACTGAGTCTTCTTCAGTAACATGACACCCCAGACAAACAGTTCCATATATCTGCCATGGAGATATTTCACTAGTCCATCTGGGAAGGAGCTGTTTGAAAACGCTTTCAGGGGCGGGACCTTAAAAAAAACAAAAAAAAAAACAGCAGCCAGTGATAGGACAACCGTTCTGCTCGATACACTCATCACAGACCAATCCACATCAAGCCACGGTATGATGTAGCAGATGTACGCTACTGCTGAGAAGGAATAGACAAACACTACAAGCATGACAAATGTTTCCTGTCATAAAGGCTTAAAGGGACATATTCTGTTCTTCTTTTAAGAAATTGAGTCCATTTCTGATAAGGCAAGCCACTTCTGCTTCTCTTCTCTGATTGGGTGGGTAAGCATTTAGTGAACTCGTTTGACAATGGAGCTTGGCAAGATGGATCTACAGGATTTCAGAAAATAAATCAGGCAGGTCCATCTGCTGTGCAGGGTTAGTTCTTAGGTGTCTTCTCTTCATTTAATGGTTGGTAAAGAGCAACTACTGTTTCCTATAACTAACCACTTTACTAAATGGTACAAAGTCATGTTTATTTTTAGCATAACATCAACTTTAATTTTATTCAAAAAGCTGTTTTTTGTTATTACCTGTATATTGAAAATGCCAAAAAACACAAATTGACATAAACAGGAACAAAAGCAACCACAAAGAGCTTCATTTTGTGCATTTACTTGTATAAAGCCTATTTTGTTGGTGAGTAAACCATTGATCAGAGCCTCCGCAGCAGATAATATTAAAATACATTAACAATAATTGCCATACATGGCTGTTAACTTGCTTCCTCGCAGTGAGGAAAATGCACATTTTGTGTCGCCTTGTGTCTAAAATGTGTCTTTTCTTTGCTCTGTGAGTTCAGTTGAGGATGAGATAAACACATTCGTCTTGATTGAGGCCACCAGTTATGAGATTATTCAGAGAGCTACCCAGAGAGCGCCTGAGCTCTGCTGATGGAAAGATATACGCTGATGGCTCCTCTTGAATTTAGTCAATTCTTCAAACAAATCACAGCCCTCCAAATCCTTTTCTAAATAACTGTCACCTCACAGGCAGTCTGCTTAGCATATTATGGCTAATCAATTAAGTGCCGTGTTGATGGATTGAAGTCTAAGTTAAACCTAGCAGACCAGAAGTGGATGTTAGAGGCCTGCTCCCATGATGCTATTGATTTCATGGGGGTCAGTGAGCGTCTTGTGGGAGCGTAGAGTGTCACAGTAGCGCGGCAGTAGGAGAAAGCATGCTCCTGCTGCAGACTGCGGACCCTTATTCTGAGCAGGATTATTGAGTTTCTGTCCATCATAACTGTGCTGTGGTAGACAGATATCCTGCACAGAGCTCTGGCACAGGGAAGGAGCAGATGGCGCCATTTCTTATTAATGACTAACATCAACATTATGCTGTGTACACATCAAAACAAGATGCACATATCACATATCGTAGCAGATGGATGGGCACATGCAGGGCAGCCCTCAAGCATGAACTAAGCAAACATCCTCTCATGTGTACGTTACATAGAGTCTCAGGCTGAAAAGCAGCAGTTTTTAAATGTCGACAATTTGGAGAACAAAAACTGACTCAGGCTGCAGGAGTTAGAATTCAGGCAGCAGGATTAGCATTATTAACAACTAAACCTTTTACAGTATTTATGCTTCAAAGAGGCTGTTAATGCTCCCTTTGGAGTCTCTTGGCCTGGCTGCATCTATCCTCTATCCTCTCACATATTTTTGGTTTGGGGGTTTGCCAACTGGCTTCCCATATCACTCATACTCCCCCGAGGTGTAGTTTCACCACAGTCTAGTAGCTGCATATTGGTTTCTGTTCGTCCCTTACCTTTTCTCTGTACACATTTCTTGACAAGTGAAACCAAAATGCCTTGACCCACAACATAGGTTCCATGTTTTCAAATCATGTCCCTGGTCTCCATAACCCACTAATGTTGCTAAACATATTTTTGCGGATGCTGGGGCATGCAAAAGATTGTCTCCACAGTTCCCTCTAGTCTCTGCTCTGCTTTACTGCAGCTGAACCCAGGCTGCACTTGTTGTAGATCAGTGGTTTCACCTGTCACAGGTTTGCACTGGTGTCAAGACACTTCTTCTCTTTTGATAATGTGGAAACAATGGTTATTTTACCACCTGCCATGTTAAGCACAAGGAAGTGAAAAGAAATGGTAAGTTTTCAGTCATGGGATCAGCGGTGAAGCCTTGAAATGTCGGTCAAAAAAGGTAAGCCCCCATGTAGGGACTCATCTCTTCTGACAGTGAGATCACTCCTTTTTTGTTACTTTTCAGACTCCATAAAAACACCTTGAACAGAATTATTATCAACCCAAGTGCATCGACGCTTCATGAGACACACTGTAACTTCTTCTGTTCATTAATTGACATCATAGCAGATGTGACTGTAGACAGTCAACTACATTTGTAGACTATTTCCCCTCCTCAGGTTATTCTATCTCAGATGGGATTCTTAGGAAGAACAACCTGAATTTCAATTCTCAACTCAAAAGTAAAAAATGGGCAGAGAGACAGCTCATATGTCTTGTAGGCAAAGGTACCACTGAGCTTGACTTTGAGTAAGGATCATTCTCCTATAACTCCACTTATATCTGTGTAATGACCTTTTCTTACTCTATAGATCAGCAGGAACAGCACAGCAGCAACAAATTAGCAGGGGAATTTAGGATCAAATATAACACTTAGATATATCACACAAGTTAAGGTGTGAAGAAAGAGAAATGTGGAGTTAAACAGTAGGTAGAACCTTTAAACTAAACTCTGGTTTACTACATGAATGATTTCAAAGACAAAATGTATATTAACTAAAAATAGACTGAAGCTGTAAAGGTCAAAAAGTCTAAAATGTGACTGAAACTAACAAGGATTTTTTTTTTTGTCCAAAGAATGAGATTGGATCACACTCAGCAGCCATTATTAACATGTGCTGTTACTGTATGTAAACACTGACACACTTCACTCATTGCCCACCCTGCTTTCTATATGGAAGCAAAAGTATTATGACACAGTGGAACAACAAAAAGACCACAGATCTACTTTAACACTTGTGTAGTGGGTTGGAAAAAAAAAAACAGACACCCTCTATCGATTGTGTTAAATGTATGAACTGATTTAATACTATTTTAAAAAGTTTGGTATTCAGCCAGTACATAAATCAGTCAGTTATTAGCGCTGTTGTGCTGCTATGCTGGAGGGGAAACTATTTCCCTTTTTTTCTCCTTTTTTTTTTTGCATGTGCAGCTCAGAACAAAGACAGCCACTGCAGAGCAAGAGGCCCTCTAACTTGTATCAGAATTGATCCATAGGTACGTTCAAAACTTTTCTCCGGCATAAACTGTATCAGCGAACTATTATAAAGTTCTTACATGTGTTGTGATATGTAGAGACAAAGGAGATGTTAGGGTTGTTGCTGTGTAACCAAGAAAAAAAAAGTCCTTTTCAGTCACTGGTAGCTTGTTCATGTCACAATACCACACGTTTGTGTTCAGATTTGGACAGCATTATAGCTCATCTTGAAAATGATATTCGCATGTGGTGTGAGTGTAGGTGAAGTGTGAGAAAGTGTACATGTGTACATAGAAGCAAATGTAGAAGTTGCAGCTAAAGAATGTGTTAAGTATCATGTTGTAGCTATTTTGGTTCAGTCATTGGATTGTAAGTGAAATATGATTTGTACTCTGGTCCATTTGTTTGTATCTGTTTTTGGTCAAAGGTAGTTTTGTGTTGTTTATTGTCTTCGTTGTTTTGCATATATAAATGTATTCATGCTATATATGTTTTATGTGGATGTTTGCTACTGGTCAATATTTTCCCTGGACCTGGCACCTGTAACACTTGCTAAAAATGTTTTTGGTCCTGTGTGTGGTTGCTGTTTATTAAACTAGTTAAACAAGCTGCTCCCTAACTTACGTCAGCTAATTCCTGAAAACATCATCAGACACTTCATATCTCAGGAACTTAAGGCTTCAGGAAAATTCAGATGAATGTTTTGTGAATGAGACCTTTTTTTTTTTTTCATAATGAACTCAGTTAACATGACCCTGTTTGCAGGCAGCAGTCAGTCATTAACCCTCCTCCATGTTCCCCCTGAGAGGGGATGTTAGGTCATGATTGACAGCTTCGTTGATCTGTTGGAGCTCCTGCTGTATTCCACCTAGATTAGCTGAGAAGAGCAGGAACAGAGGGGGAAAACATAATGAGCTCTCATTCAAGACTCATCAAGCTTTCCATAACCGAGTAACTGCTTCAGGGCAGCAACATACCTGCTTTACATTAAGCTCCTGCTACACTGGATACGTTATCCCCTCAACATATCATAAGGTTTTTCAAACGTCGGGGTTTTATCAGTCTCTTTTCTGGTTTTCCATCTTCTGCAACAAAACAATCTGTCACTTCCCTCTGAGCGCTCTCTTTGCTGATCCCATCTCATATTTTGGTTTATTGGCAAGTATTCGAGAGGACTGTCTATTAATAAATGCGGTCACCGGGGCTCGGCTGTGCGAGGGTCTGTCACTGATATCACGGGCACACAGAAGAATCCCCGGAGAAGCACACTTGGCTGTGACTCTGAACAGTGACACACGCCTGTGCTGCTCTTTGTGATAATGATAAGTCAAAGTCTGATCACAATGGTCACAGATTAGTTTATTTTGAAATGTGAGAGCGGAGAAGTGGAATCACTTTGTTTGCTTTCCTCTTTCTCCCACTGAAGTGCTTATGAATTTCACGGCAGATTACCGTCTGTGTCGTCTCATATTACTGATATGTTTTTATCTGTTAGGTGTCGCAATTTAATTTCGTTTGGTGGCAATAAAACAGCTACTGTTATTGCCTCTACTTTTAGCTCACGTACGTCTTATATATCACTGTAATTGTGGCATGTTTAAAAATAATTACATTTAAGGAGATGAAAGTTTTCTGCGTCTTACACATTGCCAGTGTGGAAGACTGACATTGTTATCCGAGTTATAATCTTCCAGAAGCTGATAACAATAAGAAAGGAAGCGGGAATTGGTGCATATACTCCCTCTGCTGCGTTTAATAACTGGTTCCTGTCTTTTCAAACCTTTTCTATTTCTTCACATGATTTTATTTAATGTTACATGTAAGGAAAATAAGGTTTGGTTGAGGCATAAGTGAACTTGTAAAACCATAATACTCCATCAATCAGGGAAAACACAGCAGTCTGTTTACCCCCTCATCTCTGATCACATGTTGATTTTCTAGACTGGAAACAGCTGCATGTAAAACCCCAGAGCCCTGATAGTTGGTATATTGTGCCAAATGCTAAAAAAACACAATCTGAAGTTTTGCATGGCATTGTAACGCAACAAAACTAAAATCTAAGCAAGTGCCTTTGTCTTGTTTTTGGTACAAATTGTCTTATCAGATAATGAGTCACACTCACCTAACAGATCCAGAAAATGTTCTTATTTCAAGATATTTAAAGACAAAAAGATGCCTGAATTACCATGTGATGTCATCAAGAATAGTGGTGTGAGATACTGCACAATTAGGTATCCATAGGGTATCGCCAATATGAATACCCATATCGATTACATAGAAAAGCAGCTTGTCAAAATTGATGAAGAATAGCACACAACCACTAAAACAAATATTTCTGTTCATGAATGAAACTAAACAACTAATTTTTCAATCATTAAATAATCATGTGCTTGGATTTTCTTTCTGCTTTGTTGTAAAAAAGTAAATTTGCCTATTTATGGGTAATAGACGGTACTGTATTTTAGCCTCAAACATATTTATCAAGGAGCTTGCACATTCTTGTAGATTGACCATTACAGAAACGAAAGTACAACAACTCACACTGGGTGGTCTAATAAATTTGTTTAGCACTGTACATTCAACATTTACATCTATTTCAGTTCCGGTAAAATAATTCCTTCAGATGTATTCAACTGGTTGACTATACAAGTATTGTATGACTGTCTTAACAGTCTATATTAAAGTAGCTTTTTAAAAATTACAACTTGGATGAACAATTACACTTTGGAATGCAACATGAACTAAAAAGAGAGTTAGCTAGAACCTTATTTGTTTTCTGAAAACAGTACAACTAGTAATGTTTGGTATTCAGCTGTAAAATAACACCAAATGCTGCTCCTCTCTGCCATCATGGAGCGAGCAGCGCATGAGTAAATGATGTGACTGAGCAGTGACACTCTCATGGGGGGTGGGGGGTATGTGCATGTTCCAAAAGAGTGACAAGAGCATGCATACAGAGGTCAAACTAAAACTTAAGTATTGATCTCATCATCTCTACAAAATAAGCACTGTCCCTAATTTTGAGTTGAATAAAAAACTCTCCCCTCCTGCTAAACTTGCTTCTTTGGACACATGCAAATAAAGCAGGTTAGTAAGCAGGTTTGCATCAGTATAAAAACATTTATTACTTATTCAGCAATGTCGTTATTCAAATGTATTCATACGCCTGCCCACACGTTCTCCAGCCAAACAGAAAGGGATTGTTCCTCTGTGTTCTTGGATTTCAGTAAAGCATTTTGTGAGCATTTTGAAGCATTTCACATGGTGTTGCTTTTGTTTTTTTGTCTTTTCTGTTATAACAAGGAGGCACATGTCTCTGACTTCAGGCCCCATGAGGTGTTTGCAGGTTTGAATTGGTTTCATTTACAGTAAACAAACAAGAACTGTAGCTCAAAATCCAGTGCTAGGGCAAAAACTGTTGAGATCTTTCCCTGTCTCTCCTATTCATTCATTTGCGTTTCCCTTTCTCACTTCACCTAATCAGATTAAATCAGATTAAAACAACACATCAGGTTTATACTGGAATTATTGTAATGAGGTCAAATAAAAGGTTTTAAACTGGAAAGGCTCCCTGTTTAAATTCAGCTCTGACAAAAGTAAACATTCACAGCACACATTTGTAATTATAACCATGTGGAATAAATTAAAACCAGCTGAATTGTGTTTTTTTTAATACCACATAATAAATCTATCATTTGCAGGTAGCACTGAAAGCCAATATACTTTCTTTCTGTGTAAAGAAACTCTCAAGTCAAGGCATCTTAAAGATATGTCAGTGTCTGGCATTGTATTTAATAGAAAAGAAAAAAAAACTCTACATGACTTAAGTTCACTTTTCTCTCAGAAAATGTTTTTCATTTCAGAAATACAAAGCCAGAGTACAGGGTTATGAAAAGAGACATGATTTAGCTTTCCTTTGCCAACAAGGTCTTTCATTCAAAACTCAGCAATTTGCTTGTATTCACAGACAGATGAGCTGATTTTAGACCATTCGGAAAACTTGTACATAGCAGAAAAAAAAACATATTTGAAACTAAAAGGCCACTTTAATATGAAAGCAAACAGGTCGATAAAAAAAACTTTTAATAGATGTAAAGGAAAGGCAGGGGCAAGTCTTATTGTACAGAGAGGATGAATTTAAAGCCTTATTTTCTATGGAGTATCATTTAAATCAATTAACATTTTGAGGACACTTCAGCTAAAATGGTAACTGTGCCTCTCATCTCATGTCTGAAGCAGCTTGTAAACAGGACAAAGCGCGCTACAATATAAAAGAAACCTGTTTCAAAAAGACCTCCATTGATTTTATTACCAAGAAATCTGCACTTATATATTCAGTGTACCCTGAGAAGTGGCAATTGTGGGCAGATTTGATGGTTTAGATTCTACATTGAAAAGAAAAAGCATTAAATTGGAATTTTTCTGTTTGTAAAAACTTTGAAATCATAAACATATTTTGTTGAGCGGTGTTAAAGGGAGCTGTAGCTGGAGTAGAGTTTGGTCTGGATGCTAAGCAGTATATCATGGTGTCGTCAGCAGACAGGGGGAAAATAAGAACCGTAGACTATGTTATTGATTGTTCATGATATCAAAAATAAATAAAAGGAGTCCCAATACTGAACCTTGAGGTGCAACCTTCAGCTTGCACACACTGAGTCCTTTCTGTGAGACAGTTGTTAATACATTGGACTGAAAATATATGAGCATAGAAATTCCTCTACAACAGGGATGTCCAAACCAAGGCCCAGGGGCCAATTGTGGCCTGGCGTCTAGTTTCATGCGGCCCCCAACTTTCAACTCACTATGTATTTTTTTTTTTTTTTTACAGCTGACATGTTTAATTGCATTTGGCATACTGGAGAAACGTGCTTGGTGAGTTGTTGATAATTCAAGAAAGAAAAAAAAACCTGAGATGAAAAAAGACTGAATGGAAGTTATGAAATGCTTCAGAAAAGACAAAAGTTGACGCATGAAATGGTTCAGAAAGCAGGATCAGAGATATTTGGGGTTAAAAATGTTTTTATAATTGTCTTGTCTGTTAAACAAACAAGATCAAGTCCAAATCCTGAATTCCAAAAAAAAGACATTTTTTCCCAAGTTTGGTTTTATCTCAAAGGAATAATAGCACAAGCATGTTTGACTAAAATAAGAGACCTTTTTTTTTTCTTTTTTCAGAAACCACAAAAAATAAATACTTCTTAAATAGAGCACTCATTTTCAACTTTCACTGTCAATAAACATGTCCATAAGAGCTGCGGCCCTTTTGGAAAGAAGTTAGGACACCTCTGATCTACAATATTTAGCAGTTAACCAAAGACTAACTTGATGACTAGAGTCTCTGTTGCCAGTTTAAAAGACGAGCAAAATAATCAGGGTAATAAAAATTCACATCAAGGTTATGGGATGTCTCTAATTTCACCACAGGGAAACTTTATGGACTTGAGGGAACCACTTTCCATCCCCTGATCACATCAATTAAAGAATGTGGAGGTGAAGTGCAGAAAAGATAAAGATCCATTTCATATCTGCTTGTCTCCTCTATGAACTTTTTACATCTGTCAAGATAACAATCTCTGACAGGAGGCCTGACTCTGGTCTGCATCATTTTCCACCAGGTCTTATTGCTTTTTGACTTAAAGCTGTTGTGCCTCCCAATCCTGTTTGTCTAACCGCTCCTTTACTCACAAAAATAACTCCAGATGCTCCTGTAGTGTGTTAATGTAACAATTTATAGATGCAGTTTCATGTATTCCTATATTTCAAATTTATAATGGAACCAATGCTTGATGTACAGACTGGATGTGCGTCGGTTTTCAAATTTATATTATATGTTGTAGAAATCCCTGAATCTGTATGTAAACAGATCAAAATGTTTTGTTCTAAAAGCCTTGGGCCTCAAACAACAAGGGCTTGGGTTAAGAGCTGTCGAACACATTATTAAAAACTGGAAGGATGGTGGAAAACCCTTGTTGGATGCATCAGGGTAAGAAGAGAGGCAGGTGAAGTGATGTGCCTACTGTACAAGCCAGTGGGGGCAGTGCTGTGATCTGGGGTTGCTGCAGTTGCTCGGGTCTAGGTTCAGCAACATTATGTGCCTAGAGAACGAGATCAACTGTTTACCTGAATATACTGAATAACCAGATTATTTCATCAATGGATATTTCTACAATAATGGCACGGACATATTCCTAGATGACGACGCCAGGATTCATCGGGCCATCATCAATACAAGATCTTGGTGAAAAATTAATGCAACACTGAATGGGAATAAGTCTTGTGACATTACAGAAGCTTATTAAAACCATGCCAATTGTAATTTACCGTTGTAATGTTCTATTTATTATGACGTGCTGCTGACCTCTTGGCCCTTGTGAAAGAAATCTAGATCTCAATGGATTTTATCTTCTTAAATAAAGGTGGTATTAAAAATGCATGCTGCATTCAAAGCTCAAGGCAGTCCAACAAAATATTGGAGTGTGTGACCTGTTTTTCTGTGGCAACTTTTTTTGGGCCAGGCAGTACAATCATTACGACTGCTCCTATCAACAGTTATTTTAAACAATGGCAGTGGGGTTCAGAGGGCTGTATCAGACCAAAACAACTTGACAGATGCCAAAAAGTCACTGAAGTTGTAGCCATGTTGTTTGTTCTCTATTGTGCTGACTAGAAACTTTATGATGACATTGGCGGACCATTGGAATAGTGTGACCACAGACCTAATGGCCAACTATATCGTGGTACTGTAAAGAGCTCATTGTGCTTGAATATAGCACAGTATGAATAGCAAGAGTGATCCCGCCCTTCTTCTATGCAGAAGTCGACGTGAGAAACATGCCAAGACAAAGAAAAACCAATCACTTCATGTAGAAATAGAGACACAACAAAAGCTAATGAGTGAGACTGTGGCCTTGCCCCGGGTCTCCACCACACAGGCTGTCGATGTGTCAAATGAAGACTGAGTAAGTAAGAACATACGAGGTATTAATGAAAATTACTGATCAAAGAGCAGGGGTAGGTTAATTAGAGAGCTCATCAAAGAGCGAGGACTCTCAGGGGGGGAAGCTTCACATTGTGGCTGACACTCGGTGCTCCAGCAAGAATATCACACACACATCAGCCTTACCTCATCTCCTCTGTTCCTCGCTCTCCTCTCCTCGGCCAGCGCTTTTCATAAAAGCCTCAATGTTCATCACAGCGAAAAACCAATACATCACGCTGTACAGGATCAAATTTGGAGAATTTCAGCAGTGACATTACGGGCAGACATAGTTTATGACTTTCACCCTCATACAACCCAATCCAGTGCTTTTATAAACAAAAATACTGTAGGTGCTTTCTGCATCACTGATCGATCTAATGAAAACAAGGTACCTCTCCTTCCCACATGGTGGCCAGCAGACTTTATGTAAACTCCATTAAAACAGCAGCAGAAATGTAATTAGCGTTAGGCACCGCTAAGCATCCGCTCTGCACTTATTCACTCTTTTTCTCCTCCTTTCTTTTTTCCTCTCCTCACAATTTAGAAAGGGAAGAGGGAGGGATGAAATTTCCCAAGGATCCAGGAAATGCATAAAGAGGATTACACAGGAAACACACAGTGACTTGCACTCTTGCATTAAGTGAGGCTTAGGTTTCAATCCAGTGTGCATATCTATTCCTCTCGTGTTCATAGGAATAATATATGCAGCCTGTAATGCTACGGCCATTTGTTATATTGCAGCCCTCACAGTGCTTATGAATATTTTCATTAATGTATATAATATAGAGGCGGCAGTCATCAATATAAAAAAGGCTGAATTAATCTTCCACATTGACTGATCTCCTTGTCTCCCACACATTAAGTGAATTAATTGCAGAGTCACATGTCAGTTTAAGCACCTCAGAGAAGAACAGGGATTAAGAAAAAGGATAAGGATGCTGTGTACAGTCCATTAGAGACAAATCAGCCCCTGTGATTTAAAGTCTGTGATTAATATGCATGCAAGAAAATTAAAGAATATGAGAATCAATTTTAGGACCTCTGCTGTGCGCGACATGAATACCAACTAATGACGATCAAACGTTTGGTTGGCAGGACCCAACTGGTGCAGGTTCCTTTTTTTTTTTTGGCGTATGCACATGCATCCCTGCACTCTTTGAAATTCATGACGGTGCTGAGACCCTGAATTTAATTAAACCAGTTCAGGCACGGTAGCAAACCGGATTGGTTAGCGCAGCGCTGTGGAACAAGGGGAGACAAACTGGGAGGTCACAGCAGCAGGAGGACCTGTGCTGCAGCAGGGCTGATAAAAGAGGAGCTGATGGAGGTGTGCTACAATGAGAAGATGAGGGGAAACGGCTCAGAGGGGTTGCCATGGAGAGTCAATTGCTAAGGAGTGGACTTTGTATGTAGCTCTGTAATTCTTCGGATAAGTATAAAGTAAATCCATCACTGCCACGGTTACATTTGGTCTCATAACAGAGAGAATCAATCTGATTACTCCTGCCTCTCTCCATGGTGCTGAAACCATCAAATGAAAGGTCTCTCTTTATCCCTGAAGTTTGCTCTCAATCAAGTGCTGCAGCAAAGTGTAGTTTCCCAGAATACACAGGGGCACACTTCATTAATAAGGTCATCTTTTATTTCACACAAACGCATGACTTTGCTGAAATGATTCATTCATTTGAACAAAATGTTTCAAATGTGCAAAACTGAATACAGCGTCAGTTTTCACCTCTTACCTCGGCAATCACTCTTTCTTTTCCTGCCAGGTTGTCCTTCTTTCACATTTTTTATTACATCAGACTGTTTTTTTTTTTTTCTTTACTCATTCTCCAATTTAAAATATTTAAAAACAATTCAACTTGAGTTTTAACAGTTTGAGAAGAGATATTAAAGGAACCATCGGTAGTTTTCATGTAAATATGTACAACTTTTTTGGGCTAGTCTTATATCCTTCTTTCATTTTCTTTGCTCAAGACAACTTTTATGAGGATGCAGCTGTCATGAGGTAAGTTAGCTTCCAATAGATGTTCAGATCAGGGTCGTTAGCACTGTCAAATGTGATTTCGCACATTTTGTTATCCTGGTATATTGTACTATGTCACTATGACATACAAAATTGGCATCATCTCAACAACAAAATATGTTTCAACTTGAAATTCTGTCCAAATAAATCACTAAATTATGTTGACTTCACAACCACCTTAGCTCCCAGTTGTTAAGTTTAGAAAAACTACATCTTTCAAGTTGCATACCCATTATGCCTTTGTGGATTGTGACCTCATAGTTGGATCATGGCATAGGCTGCCTGAACTACACGGTCTTTTTATTAAATTAATTAGTTACTTCAAACAACTACCTGAAAAAGTCAAGTCAACTTATACATATAATTTTTAAAAAAGAATAAAAAGGTTACAGTAACCAAAAAATTTAATTGAGTTGAAATAAATTAGTGAATTCAGTTATGTTAACCAAAAGATAGAGATCGAGATCTAAAGTCAACTAACCTAAGACAAGGGTTGACACTAGAAATCTTATTCAATCAAGATCAAAGTTTTTTTTTGTTAGAACAATAAAAACTTTTTTTTTAAACCATATTTTATTCAAACAAGTTCAAAATAAACAGCACAGTTGGGACAAAGTCAACCATTTTCACCCCCCCCCACCCCACACACCCACACACCCACACACACACACACACACAAACACATACACAAACATGGAAAAACAGATAGGGGAATTAAATTGATAAGCAATATCAAAACTAAAATAGAAAATAAAAAAATAATAAATTAATCATAAATTTAAAAAAAACCCATAGTAACCCACTCAAGTCAACAAGCAGAACAGAAACTACATTGTCGGGGTAAAAAGCCCGGAATTAAGTAAATAGAAATATAGGAATCAGTAAATAAGTTACAGTAAGTAAATACCAGTAATGCACATTTGAGAGTGGTGAGTTTGGGAAAGGAAAAGGAGACACACACACACACACACACACACACACACACACACACACACACACACACACACACACACACACACACATAACCAAGTTGATGAAAAGCTTTTTAAGAAATTGGTCACAATTTCTTTAAACCATTGCAATATAATCTATGATTGATACAGTCACACAATCAATTTTTTTGACATAACTTGAAATTTTAAGGCAAACCTTTACATCATATATTATGTTGAAACAACAAGTTACATTCAATAGTGAGGATCTTAAAGTTAGTCATCATTTCACTGAACTCTAGAAAAAAAAGCTGTTTGTATAATTAGAGCTCAAACATTGCTTTTGTTGCATATTGTTAATGAAGGAATCTACTAATCCATTACTCATCAGATCATTGCACTTTGTCTCTAAAAATATTGGAAAAACTTTTGAAGCTAAGTATAAGTTCTTGTTTGTCTCCAACAATCCCATCCGTCCACCCTTCTCCCATCGCTTTTTCAGGCCTGGGTCATTGGGGCAGCAATGTCATCAGCAAAGACTAATTGACCTCTGTCCTCGCCATTTCCACCAGCTCCTCTGGGGGGAAACCGAAGCCTTCCCAGGCTAGATGAAAGATATAATCCCTCCATGGTGTCCTGTGTCCACCCAAGGGTCTCCTCCCTGATGGACACGCCTGAACCCCCCCCAGGGAAGCTTCCTGGAGGTATCCTCACAAGATGCCCAAACCACCTCAACTGGCTCCTCTCGACGTGCAGGAGCAGCGGTTCTGCTTTGAGCCTCTCCAGGACGTCTGAGCTCTGAACCCTGTTTCTTTGTTGCTGAACCCACACACCCTGTGGAGAAAGCTCATTTTACCCACTTGTGTTCGTGATCTTATTCTTTCGGTCAGTACCCACAGCTCGTGACCACCGGTGAGGTCTGGAACGTAGATCGATAAATTGAAAGAAGCCTCACCTTCTAGCTCATCTCTTTCTTCACCACAATGGCAAATATCGTTTGAATGAAATAAAATATGTTATAATTCAAAAAGGACATGTTTGAATGACTGTAGACTTTGTTCTCTTGAAATTTTGACTGACATGGAGTATATTTTCACTTTCTTTCAGTCATTCACAGTCACAGTAGGGGTGGGGGAGCAGAGGTTGTTTCTGCCTGCTGTGAAATGGAAGAAGGATGAAGTAAGGCAGTGAAAGAGAAGATTTGGTTGTTAGTGAACCAGCTAGAAAATTCGGCATACTTCACCTCTAAATTCGATGATGATAATTTCTATAAAGAACAACGCAAAGTGTGTGTTCGAGGAAGTATAGTCAGTAACTGTCAGCACATGTTAAGTCAAAGTTTTATTTTGGTAATCTTGTTTTATTTTGCTAACTCTTGCCTCTTTTCTTTTTCAGTTCCTGCCAAACTGCCTCCTTCACCGTTGATCACCGGGCCCCTCCTTAATGTGATGCACCTGTGCCTTGTTAGAGTCACTCACTTTTCCTTCTTCTTATATCTGGGTGTTCCCTCACCTCTCTGCCAGATAATCACTTGTTTCTTAGTTGACACTTCCAGCCTTTATGTCTAGTTATCCCTCGTGTTTCTGTTACCTTCCCCTTTGACTGACACTGTTTACCGATCTTGTGAATTAAAGTTTGCATTCAAGCTCTCTGCAACTCTCTGCACTTGAATCCTTCCTTTGTGGGAAATACAGTTATAAGGTGGACTCAGGTGCAGATTTAAAACAAAAGGTATTTTTCTAACCAAACTCAAAAAATCCAACAAGGAAAACCCAAAAACCCAAACCTGAAAAAAATCCCAAAACCCAGGGAGACGCAGGAGACTCAGGCTGTTTCCCAAACCGCCTACTACATATTACATGGGAAATTAGTAGTGCCTACTACCTACTACTTTCCTATGTAGTGTGTAGTATGACTGTTTTGTTGGACCCGTTTAGTAGTATACTACTCCGGATTTCTGTTTTGGAAAGTGGAGCTCATCAATCTTTTTATTTATGTTTAACTGTATCATAAATATAGAAAATAAACCATGGGTATATTTGGCATTTCAGTCATTAATTCATTATATTAATCAATGGTGAAGTTACATAAACAAAGAAATTAGATAAGTCAAATTAGAAGTTCTTAAAATACATGGAAAAATAAATAAATGAAATTTAGCATGGAATGGGAATAGCAGTTGTAAAAGTTTTTAAGTGTTTTTTTATTTTTTATTTTTGTTCTTTTCATTATTATTCAGTGGCTCTCAGTAAAGAAAAAAAAGGAAGTACGTGATTTTTACTGGCTATTATGAATTTCGTAGAATAAACACTTCTTTCATGTTATGAAACTAGCAGATTTACCGCTGTTTCTTCTGTGTCACTTTACTTCTATCTCATAGACTGTCTAACATTTTTGTTGTCGTGTTGTAGTTCAGATCAGTAGGACATCCGGGAACTTGTAGTATACTACAGATCTTGCAAGTTTTTGCATACTGCCTACTACATACTGAATTTGAGCCAAAGTAGTAGGCACTGCTAGTGTAGTAGGCGGTTTGGAAAATAGCCACACACAAGGGGTAGACACTAAAGGGGTTGACATTACAATAAACTGATGCAGACTATACTAGTAGTACTTACTTATTTGCCCAAAATGCAGTATGCAGTATGCAAACAAATGTGAAAGTTGCAGTACGCCAAAACTACCTGGATGACCTACTGATCCAGGAAAATTTCTCAATATGCATCGGACCAATCTACCTGGCATACTGTTTCCCACAATGCAAAGCGCCTGGCCGCAGGTCTGAATTGAAAATGACGGCAACAGGAGAAAGTTTGGGCGAAGCAGTGGAACAATTCTCGTGTAAAACCCTAAAACATCTTTTAAGTGGGGTCCTGACATGGTATATGTTATCATTATCCTATAAACATATATGAAATCATACGTGCATTATCAGAAACAGCTTTTCCGTCATCTCTAAAAATAAAAAGTCAAGAGGACGTCTGTGTTTTAATACTGTTCTGTGCGTTAAATTTGCGACTTTTCAAACCCGAAAATTCAAACATTTTCCTTCAAACTTTAGAGTTTTTTGACTGGAGAATTTATTGATTCAATATTTATTAAGTTTTCCCAAGATAACTTGATAATAATAAATTATAAAAAAGTCAAGGGAAAAAAATCCACAAGCTTTACTCTCACGTTCCTCAAACTGGAAACCAGTGTAGCAAACTACAAAACAGACCAAACAGAACTGTCACACTATATACTACATTCTAATACAGTATGCAGTGTTCAGAATTCGAAAACAGCCAAGGACTAATCGAACTCAGGTGTGGTACAAGACACAGGTGAAACACATGAGGGGCAATCACAGGAACAGAAACACAGGGGCAACAGGAAAACTCTACCAGGAGGAGAAACATAAGGATCAAGTACAAAATTAAACACGAGGGAAACACAATAATAACTAAGAACACAAGAAACCAGAACATAAGACAGAGGAAAATCAACGCAAGAAATGCTATTAAAAAAAAAAAAAAACACCTGAAAAACACTGAATAAAAACAAAGACAAGTAACAGTTTATTCTGCTCATTAAGCTTTTGTACCAAGTTTTGCAAGTGACAAACGTGGTGTCTCCAGTCTTTCAGAATGATTTCACCCCAATGTGCATCATTTCATTACTGAAGCCCTTAGTTCAACAGTTTGTCTGGAGCTTGTTGTGCATGTTGATTGAATCAGCTAACAGCCCGACGCTATGTGCTAAAGTTTGCGCTCCCTGTAACAATGTCAGCATTCACACATGTAACACTGAGATGATGGGAAACTTCACTTCAGTAATTTCAGGGTTTGTTTGTTTTCTGTGAACACGTGTTTCTAAGATCCTAGAAATCTGTCGTGAGAAATCACAGAGATAGATTTGTCTTCCAGGTATCCCAGCTCCGTGTTCGGAAAGAAAATTCCAGCTAAATTCAGAAAACGCTGAAATTCAGTCATAGCAGCCCATCATGTCACATCTGTGTTGAGTGGAATCACGAGCTCGACAGATCATTTTTATCAGCCACTTTGCAGAAGTGTACTGGTGATATTTACGGTAATTGCTGCTGACATGATCTGACACAAAGTTTAGCTGGAAACCATGGCAGCAGATGTTTGAGAGAAGCAGCCTTTAGCTCCTCTGAGTGCAGCAGCTCCACTTGGCAGAGCAACCTGGGACTGCAGAGGTGATTAGAAAGGAACAGACAGAACATTAAGGACTTTGTAGGGTGAAGAATTAAAACTTCTAAAAGGCGTAACTGTCCCCGCAGGCATGCAGCTATACGTCCTCAGACTCCTGAATAACTGAAGCAAAATTCAGCTTTTTTTTTAGTCAGCTCAAAGGTCGCATCTCCTGTCAGATCAAATGTGTGCAAATAACATACGTTCCTCAAATCCACTGCAGCAGTTTGTGCAGAAACACACGTCAGTGAGCTGGATGGCAAACCGTCCAAAACATGAAACTTCAAAAGCTGACGTAGAGGAAGAAAAACAACAAGGAATGAAATATGTAAGAGACGGTCAGCATTACAGAAAAGAGAAGGAAGAAAAATGTAGGAAAACATAAAAAGGATGGAGGGGTTTGAGGATAATAATGAGGAAGAAATTGATGAGCAGAGGGGAATGAAGAAGAGCATAGAAGAGAAAAGGATGGAAAGGAATAATAAAGGAGAAGTTGTTGAGAGGTATAAGGGGGAGACATGTAAAGTATAAAAAGGGAATAGAAGATAAGGAGCAGGGTAAAGGAGAGGAGGATGATGTTGGAGGAGATAAGGAAAAGAATAAAGCGGAAGAACGAGGAAGAGGATAAACATGAGTAAGAAGGGGATAAAGAAGAGGATAAAAAAGAAAGGATAATGAAGAAGATGATGTAGAGGGGTATAAGGGATGTTAAAATAAAGAGGGAGCTGCGATGATTCTGCTTTTGGTTGTTGCTTTCCTGTTTAGTGCATCTCTGTTTTGGTTGGGTATTTTGTTATGTTTACTGGTGTTTCGTGTTGTATATTTTCCCCTGTGTTTTGTGTTCACTTTGTTTAGGGTTCCAGTGTTTCTTAGTTCATCTTGGGTTCTTCCTATTGTTCGCCCGTACACATTTTTTGCTCTCTGTATGTCCGGAGTTTTCCTGTTGTTCTTGAGTTTCCCCTCTGTTTGATGGACCCTCATGTATTCTACCTGTGTCTTGTGCCACACCTGTGCTCGATTAGTCCCTTGTCCATTTAATCCCTAACTGTTTTCCAAACCGCCTACTACATACTACATGCTAAAGTAGTAGGTAGTAGGCACTGCCTACTACCTACTACTTTGACATGTAGTATGTAGTATGACTGTTTTGTTGGACCTAGTTTAGTAGTATACTACCCTGGATTTCTGTTTCAGGAAGTGGAGCTGATGGGGTTTTTTTTTCCAATGTTTAATTTTATCACAATTAAATCCAAGAGTACATTTGGCATTTCAGTCATTAATTCACCATTTCAATCAGTGGTGGAGTTACAGGAGCAATAAAAGTAGATAAGTTAAATTAGATGTCAATGAGATACAAAGGAAAATAAATAAATGAAATTAAGCCTGTGAAGGAAGTTGAACATTTTTTTTGAGAATTTTTATGGTTTTTTCATTATTTTTTGGGGTTCATGGAACATTTTAAATTTATTTAGAAAAACAACAAATTCAGGGAGAGATAAGAGTCCCGATTTCATAAAATTTGTAAAGGTATAGAAGTTTATTACAGCAAAATCGCCATATTTGATTTTTTATCTTGCACCAAAAGTTATCGTGTATTGAAAATAAATCCGAAACCAACTGACTTTTTATTTTTACAGCTGGTGGAAAAACTGCGTCCTCATTACCCATGTAGGCTGTTAGTTGAAAATAAAAAGTGATAAATGATTTAGGGGCTTTTATGAATTTGGTAAAAGTAAACAGCTCTTTCATGATGAAGTGAGCAGATTTACCGCTGTTTCTTTCGTGTCACTTCACTTTTATCTCTCGGACCGTTTCACATTTTTGTTGTTGTGTAGTGGTTTAGATGATTTATTCCAGTAGGTGTCAGTAATTCACCTCAACCTGAGCGCCCCCAAACTGACAAACGGCATTAGCGCCGTGCATTGTGGGAAACAGTACGCCAGGTAGACTGGTCCGTTGCATACTGAGAAATTTTCTCTGATCAGTAGGTCATCCGGGAACTTGTAGTATACTACAGATCTCGCAAGTTTTCGCATACTGCCTACTAAATACTGAATTTCAGCCGAAGTAGTAGGCATCGCTAGTGTAGTAGGCGGTTTGGAAAACAGCCCCTGTCTTGAGTTCAGTCTTGTGTCTGTGTATTGTCATGTGATATTGTTTTGTCATGTATGTTTGTGTAGAACGTTGAAATCAGTTGTCTATTGAATGATTAAAGAGCAAGTTGAACCAGGTTATGAAAGCAGATTAAACACAGAGACCCCTATAATTTATTTCTATTTAATGTATTTATCTATTTGCTTATTTTCTACGACGGAGTATTATGGCCGCATTAAGATTTATTTTTCTTTTTGCTTCATATTTTACAACAATATTAAAATCAAAATTAATTATTTTACTACGAGATTAAAGTAGCAGCAAAGTTGTATCATAAGAAGAATGAAACGAGGATGAGAGTGCTTATGTGCTAAAAGTTGAAGTATCTCCTTGTTTGTAAAACCCAAGTTAAAGTATAATTTGATGAAATGCTACGTGGTACTCATTTTCTCTTCCTCGTAGACTGTCCTCGATTATATTTCGACTTTATTCTCCTAGTAAATTACTTCATTATTTTTGATTTCAAACTCATAGTGAAAATAATCAATTTCTGCATACTTCACCTTTAATAAATATATTTTTTAAAAAGGTCAAAAATCTACAAACTAAAAAAAAAAAAAATCTGAAGCTCAAGAATAATAATCACAGGGAAAAACTTTTGGGAGATGCGGGAATTGAGACTAGATATGACCATGAACCAACCAAGAACTGAACTCAACACTGAGACTTTAAAGACACAGGAGTCTTCAAAGCAGGTAAGACACAGATGAAACACATGAGAGGCAATTATGCAGCAGGGAGAAGCAAGACTAGGGTGTAAAACACAAGCAGACACACAGGGAGAGAACTACACAAGCAGAATAACTAAGATTATCACAGGAAACCTGAACAAAGTGAGCAGAAGACACAGGAAAATTACACAATGAGACACATGAACTAACACAGATGACCAAAGAATCACAAGACTAAAAAACAGAGATACATCAAACACAAAAATGCAACAGAACTAAAACAGGGACAACAAGAAAACCTAAACTATGAAATTGACAAACCAAAGATAGAATCATCACAAGGAGTATGAAGAAGGAGGTTGGGGACAATGATTCGAGGAAATAATGAAGAAAGGATCGGAGAGGAGATGATGAATAGCAGGAGAAGACCAGAGAAGATAAGGAGGAGGATGAGGGAGTAGAGGGAGAGGAGGATACTCCCAGTTTAAAAACAGATGTGATGCCTGGCACAGAGAGGTTAAAGCGCAGGACATAAACTACACGAACACACCCCTGAGAGGAAAAGTCCTCTTTCTGGCTCAGCCACGATCAGAGCTCCTCATCACAGAGGTCAGAGTTTCCTGCTCTGAAGGATGTTTCAGTAACCTGGCTGAGCAGAGGAGATGAGCAGGCGAGATGAGCAGTCTTGATTAAAGGGCATCAGAGTTTTTTGATTCATTGCCAACCTTTTATGATGCATGTGTTACGGCACTGCCTCTTGTCCAAGTGTAATTAATTAATGTCTCCCCTTTAAAGGCAGTGATCTCTCTGCTTTGATGCTCTGCCAGCTTGATGATGGAGCAGTAACTTCAGACTTTCATCTTTTGCAAGGAAAGAAATAGGACTGCCAAATATATCGGTGTAAAGTTGCAAAGAGTGAAGGATACACAGGCTCTAAAATATGGCTGCTGGGGCCGCAAATATGATCTGTGGAAGCTGGACTTCATTCTTTTATGATTAAACTTGTGGGGATGTGAATGTCGATGCACAGTGATACCTTCTCTCTCTGTTACAAATGTGTGTTCCCTGTCAAAGAAGTACAGTATCAGATTCTACTGCAGCAATAACAGTAACTATGTTACATCACTGACGCTTCAGGCAATAAGGAAATTATGCACACAGCCATTGTATCCAGCTGCCTCATGTTACACCTCTCTGCTGCAGGCCTGCAGGTGATGTGGATTCTTGTGAATATCATTTTACATGCAGTGGCATCAGCTTTATGTCATTTACCCCCAGAGAAAGTTACTGAGTACCTGAATACATAATTACAAGCTTGGATAGGTCGTGAATATGAATCACAAAGGCATGTAGGAGGGTTTCTTAGAATCTCACAGTGGGTTTAAATTGTCCTTTCAAGATGTTTCCTATTGTGTCCACAATGTCCACATCATGCAGCTTCTGTGCAGCTCATTCTAGTAGCATCTGTTTTCAGAGTTTGTGGCCCACAAAGTCTGATACCTACGCTCAGCATATGGTAACAGTAAGTAGTAAGTAAGTAGTTGTGAGGCTCAGATCCACTGCTCACAACCATTTCCTCAACACTCACCTGCCATAGCTGTTGTCTTAAATTTGAGAATAAACTAAGGCCCATATGCATGTCTAGGCATTAGCGATGTAAACGGACTGTTTGCACTAATGGTTCAGCTCTTTGGTGCACATTGTGCTTATGCGTTACCGCCCAAGATGAAATATTCTATAAGCCAAGTATTAAGGGATCAAACGATCTTTTGGGGAATTGTGACGATGTGGAGCCTTACAGCGAATTTAGTTTTAGAAACAACATTTTCAGTAAATAGATGAGATAAAGGAGGAAATCCAAGTCTCAAACCAGTTTTACAACTTTGTTTGGCTCTTTGCTTTTATGCGTCTGGGTCCTTTCAAGATGTGTGTGGTGAAAGGTTGGAGTTCAAACAACTGTCTGTACAGTCATGCATTGAGTTACTGGGGCACTGCTGAGGTGTTTGTTCCTCAAAGCAGCTTTCATATTGCTTATTTCATTATTTAAGGTCATAAACTGTGCGCCCAGAAACACCACACACATTTATTTGTTCAAGATCTTTAGCCAAATGTCCCCTTTTGTTGCCTTTAATGACTGGCTGGCTGATTACAGCTGTTTGTCTGTTTGATAATCTTAAAACAAAATTTCATTTTCATTCTTCTGAAAAAAAGTTTTATCAATATCTTCCCTCAGTTTCCACTCACCGTGTTTATTGCTGTTTATGCCCAAAGATATTCTTGCCCAAAGATATGAATGTGATGGTGAAAGACATGTTCCTATGTGTGTGGGCCCTGTGAGTAACTACATATGGAAAGATAGATACTGTATGTTCCATCTTGCAATTTTGAAATCTGAAATCATTGCACTTCCTTGTTGTAGCACTTTGTTTAAGAACATTACTATTACAGCTGTCTTCTGAGATGATGGCTCTCTTTTACAGAAGTTTTATTGAATCTGTTCTTGCCTTTTGCATTGTTGCTTGGTTTGGAAACCTGAACTTGTCCAGTAGGAACCGTCTCAGAATTTTGGTCAAAACAGCTGGAAAAATCTCCGGGACTCAGCAGGCGGGGCTGATTTCTATCTATAATAGACAGGTCTTGAGGAAAGCTCATGTCATTTTAGATTGCTGTAATCATCTTAAAACTGAGTTCGAGCTTTTGCCCTCTGGCCGTCATTTTAGGGCTCCTAGGAGGAGGACTAAAAGATTTCAGGGCTCTTTTATCCCCAGTGGAATTCATTTACTCAATGGCAATTAGCTTTTTGGTTGCTCATGTTTTTCTTGCACTATTATTACTGCTGGCCTACATGCACTTCCACACTTCGCACTTTTCTGCATTTACTTGTATATTATTTTCCTTTTTTTTTGGCTTGAGCTCTGGTCTGAACATGGTTAGTGCTTTTTTATATGTATGGTGTTTCTTCTTGTGTCTCTTATTAGGCATTGTGTTGGGTATTATTACTGTATTTTAGATTTTAAATCAGGTCTTATTGTCATTGTCTATCTTGTCCTTTGTGTGTTCCAGTTGCAACACTGATTTCCCTTGACGGGACAATAAAGTGATTCTGATTCTGATTCTGATTACACAAGTAACTCATGCACATTGTAACTGGTGCATATTAAAAATACTGCATGGTTTGGTATTGCATTTTATTTTCATGGCACATGATTATTGCTATGTACTGTTTTTTATGGCATGTTTTTTTTTTTTTATTGCAAAATGTCATTAAGCATATCTATATCTATTAATGTACATTGTCATTGTTGCAGATTTTCATTGTTGCAAATTGCCATTGTTGCACATAGTTCTTGTTGCCCTCAGAGGAAGTTGGCTGTCCTTTGAGAAGGTGAGTTCTGGTTGTGGTTCAACCTTCCCACCTTGACGTCCTTTGATATCAGTCTTCCAGCAGATGGAGAGAAGCTGTTTTGGAAGCAGGTCTTGTGAGATGAGCTGCTCTCTGGCCTATGGTAATTAATGTTAGTTAATTCATGTCGGTTAATGATGTGTGCTTTGGCCACCTGTGCTTTTCAGTGTTTTTCTATCATGTGCAGCAGTATTGTAATAAACAGACAGTACAACAATAAGTACAGATGCAGCAGTGCTGTCATTTAGACACTTGTATTACTAACAACTCTGACTTGCTATTGAATTTCTCTTTATTTGTACTACAAAACCATTAATCCTTCAGCCATCACTTTCCATTCCTTACTGTGAAGTCATTTACTTTATTTAATTCCTACATACAGCAAAAATCAAACCTACAAGCTCATGAACAGGATTACTGTACTGTAATATTTGTGTAATTCTTAAACATTAAACGCAGAATGTCAACACTTCCTTCTAGATTTGAGATGTATCGATTTTTGCATGTAGCTCTCAAAGGTAATGGAGGGTAACCTTGGCTTGTTATTTTATTAAACATTTCCATTACAGCTCACAGTTACAGCCTCCCCCAGTCACAGATGAGAGGCATTGTTGAGCTCACAACTGGCATCCTCAAGATTCAATTCTGTTACCTCCATCACACAAAAAGGTCTCCACTTTCCCACACAGCACAAAGGTGTGCAACACCGCGGTGGCATGCAGCATTTTTCAAAACAGCACCATTAGTCATGGCATGCCTGGATGACTAATGCTGGAGGGCTCGATTTGACTCAAACTGTTTCCAGAGTCTGATAACAAAGAAAAAGTGTGACTGGAAATTCTGTTTACTTTTCATCCTCAAACCAAAGAACAATTTCAAACTGTCTGCTATTATCTTTTTCAAATCAAGGATGTTTTTAACCTGTATTGGAATTATAATGTTGCTATTATTACTGAAAGATCCTAATCAAACTGTTAAAGTATCATTATTATTAAAAAAAAACTATAGTCCATAAGAGTCTAATTAGTATCTTTTAATTACAGGAAATAATCCATTGAAATTAAAAACCCATCTTTTTTTAAGTGTGCTGTGAACAGTCAGCAGCATAGTTAACGAAGCCTCTGTCAGATCAGAGCAGCCATGTGCACAAAAAAGGCAACTGAGAAAAGATTAAAACGCACACTCGGTTGAAACTACACCTACAACTTGATGTTTCTGCCTCCAGATTTTAAGATATTACCTTAAACTCACTCGCTTAGGTTCGTTCTCTTGACTTCATCTTTCTCTAACTTACAAATTCATGATTTGAGACTTGGATCATCTGCCTTCTCTCATCTGTCCAGTAAAAAATGTTGTCTCCTGAATCTAAATTTGTTGTGTATTTAGACATTGTCATACTTTTCCAAAGGATTTGACCATTCCAAAATACCCACTGGCTTCACATAATTTTGTCTAAGATCTTTAAAATAAGCCAATAGATGCAGTAATTCTGTGTCAGGATCCTGATTTTGAGTGTTTTGGTTCTGTGTATTTTTTGTGTCAGGTTTCTTGGGTTTTGTCTTAGTTTCGGGACTTTGTTTATTGTTCAGTATTTCCTGGAATTGTTTGTGTTTACGAGTGTTCCTTGTGTTGATCTCTTCACCGGTGTCTTGTGTTCTGGGTTTCTGTGTTTTGTTATTGTCGTTACATGATCCATACCGGCAACCCGATCCGTTCTGCGCATGTACAGAACGCGTCCACATCCGCTCGTCGGCTTAACATCCATTTTACATCAGCAACACATCAGCAAATTAACCCTAATTTACCCCTTTTAACCCTGTCCCTATCCCTTACTCTAACCCTAAACCTAACCCCAAAAAAATAGTTTTTTTAACTGTATTGGCTGTATTAACATACACATGATGCCACTATATTCGCAAGTGGCGGAAGCGACGTCATCAATGCACAGGCGCAGAACGGATCGGGTTGCCGGTACGGATTGGGTAGTGACAGTTATTCTTGGGTTCCCCTTGTGTTTCTATTGTACCTGATACTTATGTTTCACTTCCTGGTCCTGGATCTCCCTCCTCTGTGATTGCCCTCATGTGTTTCACCTGTGTCTTGTGCCACACCTGGGTTTGATTAGTTCTTGTGCATTTAATCCCTGCCTTCAGTTCAGTCTTGGTCCATTGTAGTGTCATGTGTCGTGTTAACTTGTGTGGTGTCAACCTGTTTTGAGTTCCTGTGTCTCCTGTGTCTTCCCTGGGTTTGATTTTTGAGGTTTGGGTTGTTTTTTTTTAATCCTCTTCTCTTTTTGTTTGTGCCTAGTCTTTGGAGTTTTTGAGGGTTTTTGGGTTGGAAATAAAGACTTTTGAGTTATCTGCACTTGAGTCCACCATCTCCCTGTTTTCCCCAGTTCACGCCCTGACATCCTGCTGTTGTGGAGTTTACCACCCTTAAGTTTAATGCTCTGTTGGGACGTTAACTTGGTTTATGCATATCTTTAACTGTTTTTTTTTCACCATTAGTTCAAGTAGTCCATTTTAATGGCTTGCGGCTTGACTCGCAAATAGGTCCTGGGCATGAAAAAGTAAACTTACATTTACAAGAGATGAGATAAAAAAGATACAACGATAAAATGTCACAGACCAGACTCGGTTTTTTTTTGTACGGGAAGGACAGGCAGGCTTTGGTTCTGAAATAAAGCCCCATTTACAGTTTTAGCCTTCACCACCTCCTGAGATGTATGACAAAGAACAGTACCAAAAGACCCAAACATTACACTCAAGTTGAGAAAAAAAAAAGACTTTTTTTTTTTTTTGAGTAAAGGCTCAGAAAAAAAGAACAAAAAACCTCTAACAAAGGAGCAGCTAAAAACGACAGTATCTACTGAAGTCTTCAAACCAATGAAAAGAGTACAAAAAGTGAAAGCAGGACTCGTGGCATAAAGACAGAAATCTGGCACAAAACAAAGGGGCACAGACTTTTATACGAGAGGAAATGAAGTACAGGTGGAAACAGTGAGGAGCAAGATTTATTATCATAAAGGTGGAAAGATATAAAGGCAGGAAGTGAAGTTACTTAAAATGAGAGGAGAGACTATGAAATAAAAGCAGATATGACACTTTACAAGACAAGGCTACAGAAATAGTTGTATTGTCACAAAATTTCTTTATGAGAGCCCTGAGAAGTGGAGAATGAGGGCAGATATCAAAGTTTGGATTTAGCATTTGAGTATGACATGATTTTTTTTATTTAGCAGGCTTTCAAAACCCAACCAAAACTACTTATTAATCTTATAAATGTTGTTGAAAAGTGTTAAAAGCTGCTTGCTGAGTAGTTAACCTCAGAATCATCAGCATAGAAAAAAATCTGTATCTAAGACATTTTCATTAACATTGTTTAGATAAAGAAAAATGGAAGTGGACCCAGCACTGAGCCCTGTGGCACTCCTTCAGAAAGTCACTATGAGAGGGTTCAGCTAGCAACCCTATTAGCAAAATGAGTCTTACCTATCAGATATTTCTACTCTTATAAATCTTAGCGTAAGAAGTGTGAGTGTAGTATCACCAATAAATATTAGATAGATTTAACCACATCCAAGTGTTTACCCATACATTTAAAATAAATAAATAAAAAGATTCCGTGATTATTTCCCATATTGTTTGGATTTTTGAGACCACTTCAAACAAAACTAGTTAATTGATTTCTTGATGTAATTTTAAAAGAAAAATGGGGATAAAATAGCAGACAAGTTTGGAAAGGAGGTTTCACATCAGTTGCTGCAAAACATTTTCAGTTTGAGCTCTTTCTCCCCGTTAGTGTCTTTCCTCTTCTTACCGAGCTTTTTGTTGCTTTGTGTGTTTGTTTTCATGTTACATCAATTTGCTCGCAGCTGTATGTTTCTTTTGCACCACCGCCTCAGGTCGAAGTCTCCTGGGGGAAAACAAAGAATATTTCATCTCATCCTTTTCTGCCATCAGTCAACATGCTTTGAGGTGTTCATTTCTCTTTTTATCTGAAAGCTGAGTGACATCGGTAGTTATGGATTTTTTTGTCTTTATTTCAAAATCAAATAAGTTTGTGATTTGGTGTCTTTTTTAGAGACGGATATCTGCGGTGAATAAACTGTGTTGGGTGGATACAAAGAGTCAGAGCTTGTGTTGAGCTTCAGGGAACTTTTCATTCAACTTGACAGCTCAGGAGAGTAGGAATTAACAAGATGTATATTGATGCATGCAGCAAAAACACAACTATTCAATCTCCACTTGATAAAGAGAAATAAAAGAAGAAGTAATCAGCTAATTAAATTAATGTCAGTCTTAAGCAGTAAATTTACTCCGTCATTTTTTACACTGGTATCAGTCACTGATGCTCTAAGATATGAGTTAAACGCTTTCAGACTTGACACCATAGAGACGTATTTATGTCTTACATCTGCAGAAAGTACTGATTAAAGTGCTTTGAAAGTAACATGTTTCTTTCCATAATTCTCAGGCTTCTTTGACTTTTATCTCATTCAACCAAAGCATTTAATATCAGTGGCTGTTAAATATTAGACAAGTGTTACAGAAGTGGCCGTGCCTCATCTGTCACAGCAACTGATGTGAAGGGTTGCAATTGTCATTAAGATACACAAAACTCATTTACTGAACAATTTTCAACTGGACTTGCAGGTATGAGTCGTGAGGTGAGAGAGCATACAATCAACACACTGAGCTCTTGGAGTCTGAAGCTGAGCATCTCAGTCATGCGCAACGTCTTTATTCCAAGAATACACTAGATGTGTCTCTGCTCAGGCTACACGCTGATTTGTGTTGAGTGTATACTGTCTCATCCATCACCTCACACAGGCTGTGTTCAGTCCAACACGTATCAGAACCTTCAGACGTCTGGAGTCACAGGTCGAGGAGTCTCCTGGATTCCCACCCCAATGTTGAGCCCCTCCTAATACATGTTGGGCTGTAAAACCTCAAACCTGTAAACTCCTGGCCTCTACTCATAATGTTGGTTGGTTGTTGTAATCAAGATAAATACCATGTGGTTTTGACACAGATTTTATATCAAGTGGCAAATTTGGTAGTTTGGTTCCTATAAGATTCATGCTTTGTAGATTGTGACCCTTCCTTTCACTGCATCATGGACCAACTTAACAGCCCTATCAGGCAAGCCTTATTGGCAGCATGTGCACCATCATGGCACGCGGCACCTCTGGCTGGTTGGCAAATTTGCCACTTTATACATTGGCAAATTTACGACTTTATAATAAAATAGCGACCCTAATGTACCATTGTAGTTTGCTTTATTTTGGAAGCCACTGGGTGTTTTCAGGTAACCTTGCAGAGCAGATGGACCTGTCTGATTTATTTTCTGAAATCCTGCAGATCCATCTTGCTATGATCCAATCACAACCGATTTCACCCGGCAGGGAGGTTGTTGACCCAATCAGAGAAGAGAGGCGGGAGCTGCGGGAGCTGCGGGATCTGCCTGACGTGTGGGACCTGACGTCAGCGGGAATCGTCTGAATGTTTGAAAACAATGGCGGCGCATGAAGCGATCTCCGTGGACGCAGGGATATCTGCAGTTTCATCAGAAATAGACTCAAATTCTTCTTTAAAAGAAGAATAGAGAACGTCACTCAAAACCTTTCTGATGGCAAACAAAGTTTTTGCTCTTCACCAGTCAGGAGAAGAGCAGAATCAGACAAGTGAAATATCTCCATAGCGGAACCTTCTATCTGGTGTCAGGTTACAAATCTGCTACGTCATACTGTAGCTTGATGCGGATTGGTCTTTTTTAATTTTTTTAAAGTCCCACCTCTGAAAGCACTCTCTAGCGCCCCCTACCCAGATGGACTAGTGAAATAAATTTTGAGATGGACGTATGAAACTGTCTGTCCGGTGTGTCAGGTTAGTTTTCAGGTGCACAACTCTTAATCCCACTCAATCTGCTTCTTGTAAATTGACATTTCTCTGCAGCATCCAACAAATTTAAAACACTTGTGTATCTGATGGATCACAGCTGGAATGCAACACTGTGGATCCAATGTGAGTTGAAACACTGGCTTTCTCAAATCGCATACTTCTTCAAGCACACTTACATGAAGTGCACTGCCAACACTCTGCACTTACTTTAACAGTTCACAAAATCTAATTGGTTAGTGCTGTCTCAAATCAAAGACTGCAGCTTCACACTTGTGGCAAACTACAATTACATTCCACAACCGTTCACAGGTGTCCGTCTGTCATTCTTTGATAACAACTGTCAACCATGGTTTGATCCGTTTTCACCTCTTCCTCTACATAGCTAATATGGTGATCACTGAGAGTGAGAAGTGTCCAGCATCTCATACTCACCTTTTGACTGTTTTGAGTGTGACAGCAGAGAAATGAAAGTGCACTGCGGTGTCTTAAACTGTCAGTTTGAACTCACATATGCACTCAAAATAATGAGTACAAGTGCAGAAGTAGAGGACTTAGAACACAGCGCCTGACTTGAACAAAAAAACTACTTGCTGTGATGTAGCAGAGCTTGTTGTTCGCCAGTTTATTCACATTGAACCATGCTTGAAACGTCAAACAGTCATCGATAGTTGGCTGTAAAATTAGACCACGATTGTTGCATGAGATGGAAAATCATCAAGATAAACATGTTTGAGGAAGATTGTACATCCATATGTGGGATACAGAGCCTTTAGTGTCAAGTGGTTTCTCTTAGTTCAATCAATGCTCACATTTCTGATCTATAAATTGAGAAACACATTTTAAAATAGTTCTATCTTCCTCTGGTTCATTAATCTGATGTATGCAACCCTCAACCCCCACATTTCGCAGCTCTATCAGCCATGGACGACATCGACAGCAATCTCACCTTCCCTGTCCGCTCATTGCAGTCCGTCAGCTTCATCAACGCTGGATCTTTCATCTCCAGATCAACACCTTGTCTTCCATCAGCTCCTTCATTTCATCAGCTTTTGACATTTTCCTGTAACACCTTCACTCACACCCTGAACTCTACAGGTTTTTTTAGTGATCCTCCGGTCACTTTATCACCCTGTTGAGTTCACGCGTCAAGGAGACAGTGACGAGAAGTCGTGGCTAGATGAAAGCACTGAAGGAACCTGATAATTTAATTTCACTCAGGCATCAACCTGAATTGGATTAGTTCCTGCTCCTGGGAACGTTCGGTAATTTATAATGATTTCAAAGGTCTGTCTTATTCAACGAATGTGAATCAACCATGTTTGTGATTTGTTAAGTATAAGTTTCAGAACAAATCAACGACTGTATTTTGGTCTCTGCAGCTTTTTCTAACCCTTTTCTGGTTGAATACAATTGAAGTAGCTTTAGATATTCAAAACAAAGGTCTAAATAGGACTGTAAATGAACCTCTGTCAGCAGTAAACATGCTGGATTTAACAATAACGGCAACAAATAACAGAGACAAAAGTAACATCTGCCACGACAGGATATTAGGCCAATAAATTAATGAAAAAACAACAACAAAGACATACTACAGACCACCCTTTTTTGCAGGGCAAAGAAAGGACAAGTACAAACAAAAATACTTCACTGATTGTTAAAACTGACGTTGACACAATGACACAACGTTAAAAAGACAAAATGTTCAGTTTTTAAATGTAGAAATGTAGAAACAGTGTGCTCCTATTCCCCTGTTAAAACCTTTGCCTCGTGAGCGCTGCTGAAATTCTTGTGCATGTCGCCAGTTTGCAGCTCCTGGGAATTCATTTTCCATTCACTGTCAAAGTTAGAAGTAATTATCACTCAGCTGTACAGCTTGTTCAGTCCACCTGTGACAGCGGAGTGAAACTCTGAATGTAGACTTTCCACCTGTCTCCTCGTCTGCGGGAAAAGCTGAAGCAGCTTTCTTTCACCCTTAACATTTTTCTCAGAGGGCCAAATTTGACTTAGTGACCAGAAACCAGCAGCTCTTGCTGATGTTTTTATTAACCCTGAAAGTAACATCTGAATGTCTGATTGTTAACTATTTCTTCAAGTGTTTAATGCAGGGGTGTCCAAACTTTTTTCAGAGAGGGCTGTCTTGGATACTCTGAAAATGACCAGCAGCAAAATGGGCCAGCAGCTCTAACAGACATATTTATTAACAGTGAAAGTAACAAATGAGTTTTCTATTTGAAAACTTTCTTTTTTTGTTGATTTCTGAAAAAAATTATCTTTATTCAGTCAAAAAAGCTTGCACTATTATTGTAGACTGGAGATAAAACCTAACTTGGGGAAAATATGTCATGATTTTTCATGGCAAGTTCAGGATCTGGACTTCAGTCGTGTGTCCTCTCCTGTTTTTTTGTTTTTCCAACTCAAAATGATGCATAAAGCACATTTTTCTGTTGTACCAAATGCATTTAAACAAGACAGATTTAAGAGTTGTTGAGTTTTATTTCAGATTGCACTGAGCTTTAGCTTTATAGAACCAACCTATGCACTGTCCAAATTTTTGTGAGACATCATCGGATAAATTATGTTTTCTTCAAGCACCTGACAGAAACTGTAAGAATACACAATAAGAACATGATTAATTTAAGTTATAAAATTATTAAATTGTAAGCTGAAAGCTGAGGGCCGCATGAAAGTAGAATGCAGGCCATGATTGGTTCCCGGGCCTGACTTTAGACATCCCTGGTTTAATGTAAAACTCAGTCTCTAAGTCTGCTCAGACATACTTGTTCTATCATCACAGACAGATTAAATCAAAGCTCACCTGAGTAAAATGTTCTCCAATAGGGGGTGATATGTGGAAAATATGTCAGGATGTTTTTATGGCAGGGTCAGGATCTGGATTTTATCAGGAGTGGTTTAAATATTTAGAATGTTTTGACCTGAAGACTTAATTCTTAACTCCAAATATTTCTGTTTTATTTGATTAATGCACCAATTTTTTGTCTTCTCTGCACCATTTGATAACTTTAATCTTGGCTTGTGTCCTGTAATATGTTTTTTGAACTCTCACATTTTCACATCATGATTAAAACATAATTTAGAACACGATTCATGTGTGACATAATTAATACATTGTGAGCTGTATTTTTCATTTTTCTTCTTTTAGTTTCTGTGGCTCATAAACTTAAAACACAATACTTTAATTCATCTACTGGGCACCACCTCAAGGACTCAGCAATTTTGTTATATTTCTCAAATTAAATATAAATACTACAAATTGGTGTATTATCACAAACGTCTCAGTGGTGAAATGAGCCAAATAAGTATTTCTCACCTCGATATTTGGTGAAATAAATCCTATCTTCAGTGAATCCTTTGTTCTCCTTTACTATGAAACTCCCAGATTGTGCTTTGATCTGACCAAAAACATACTCACTATTTCATTCCGTGTAGGAAATCTCGCCCTCAGAGTGTGTAATCTGGTGCAGCACAGCTTCCCGGAGCCACATATCAGCTGAGATCGAGCAGCAGGTCAATTTTTGCACTGCAGCTGCTGCCCAACAAAGACTGATGAGAGTCAGATATGCAGAGGTATAGGTGGTGGTCTCATTGCTGGCTGATCCTTATCCTGTCTTCAAAGCCGGAGCTTCACTCCTCTCTGCACAGCTCGCCTTACATCTCCTCCCGCTAACAGCTGTTTTATCAGCGGCCCAGGACCAGCTCCTGCTCTAATAGCGCACACTCTGCATCCTGCAAAAAGGTCACAAGCTTTATCTCCTGCACATGGATTCGTCATGAAGAAGACTCTGCAACTCAATTCAGTTTCATTGCATTTTCTCACCTGTTCTTGCTTTCTTTATAAGCAAATGCCTTTGTTTGACCTTTGGATGTGAGTTTAAAGGTGAGGGTTAATATTTAGTGGCTGTATGATCTGATTAGCATGTTCTCTGAGGGCTGACGGTCTGTCATTGAGTTTAGAGCAGGTGGTTCAGTGTTCACCTCTCAGCCCTGCAGCGTGTTTGAGCGTCTTTGATGCAACAAGGTCATGTTTACAGTGTGAACTGTGGACACAAGCTGTGTGTGTTTCTGTAAGTCCACTTTAGCTTAGTAAGCATTTACATCTCACGTGTCTTGCCTGTCTTACTGTAATGCAGTTTTTGAGGCTTTTTATTATTATTTTTCGGTGACTACAGTTTGTTGATCATGATTGACAATCATAGTTTCAAGAAGAGGAGTGAGAGTGTCGTCGAGAAATTCAACTAGAGAGGGAGAGAGGTTCAGTTTTACAAAGCTTTTGGTTAAGGTTTTATCCAGTGTCTCAGACTTGTTTTAGATAAGTTTCATCCAGCTCCTTTTTACTTTTCTTTTTGTTTTTAATGTTTTTATCTTATTTCTTTTATATTTATTTTTTTTAATCATTTTAACTTTTTAACTTCTTGACTGATCCACCTTGTTTGAATTTGTTTTGTCTTGTTTTGTTTTGTTTTAACTGCTTTGTAAAGCACTTTGAGCTGCATTTTATGTATGAAAGGTGCAACATGAATAAAGTTATTACTATTATTACAATACAGAACAAGTCTGGCAGAGGTAGGAAGACAAATATTCCAAACTGGACTTTGAAAAGAAAACTAGAGTTGAGATTCATGACTTAGCCGAGTCAGGAATTGTCAAAGTGTCAAAGAAGAACAGACTGATGTATGCGGGACTGAAGGACCATCTGTGGCTGGATTCTGGAGACAGGAACTCAAGTTTTCTTTTGTCAGATGAGACCAAACTAGCTTATGGACTCATGGAGATGTTGCTCACTGTATTTTTGGAGGAAGACGGGGGTTAGTGGCATCCAACCCTAAGAACAAGAATAGCAAAGATATCTAGAGAATATTTTGATGTAGTTACATACATAAGCACAAATCTTTGCACATGCTCTCTGGATCCTAGATGTCTGGATGTAAATATACAAAAATAAGTAGAAATCACACGTCACATGCTATTTCTTTTCTTTTTTTTTCTTTTTTTTTGACTGGAGTAGGCTGCCAAGTAATACTATGAGTTGTTTGAAACCTTGAGCTTGCTGTAGTTATGCTGAAGTCAGCCATTAGCCTGCAGATAACTTTTCTTTCATCTTCCAGTTGGAAAACATTTGCCTACAAGTATTGACACATTCAGAGATTTTAGTATTATCTATTACTATGAGGATTTTATATCAACAAACAAGTTGGCTCATTTTAATGACAGATGAGTTTTAACAATCAGAATCACCTTTATTGCCAAGTATCTTTAAGAAGCAAGAGGAATATGACTGCTGTTTTAAATATATTGAAGGAGAGATTGAGTAATTAAATATCAGAAATATAAAAAACATTTGTTCAAAATGAAGAAAAAAATATGACTTCAAATTAAAAAGTGCAATGGAAAGAATGGAGAACCTGACAATGGTCTGTGGTTTCCTATGAGCTTAATGAGCTATTACTATTAGGTCCTGAGCCCTAAGATGCCTGCCTTGACTATTTTGCTTATCTTGATCATAAACAGTCAAAAAGTGTCCTGTGCGTAAGTGCTTAGGGCCATTTTTTCTGCAATACTTTGAACATTCGATATCTAATGTTGTTTCCAATTTACTGCATGTTATTTGAGAAGAAAAACAAATAACAGAGGAAAAACATGAAGAAAATAAACATTTCAGAAGTTGAAGTTCAGAAGTTGAAAATTCGAACATTGACAAACATGTACAGCAGTGTTTATGAGATTTTTCCCTCTTATTTTGTAAAAAAAAAAAAAGAGGTATTTGACAGCATAACCAGGTCATCCAGCATCTCACGGCCTCTTCCTCTCTTTGCACAAAATCCACTGAAGGATGTTTTTTTACTCTTCATGACATAAAAACTGAATCTGGAAGTAAAGGAGAAAGATATTCAACTACTTACACCTGTACAGTACAAACAAGGCATGGTTCAGTATTTATAAAGTTTAGTAACAATACAAGCTTCAAATCAGGCTCACACAGCACAAAGAAGACAAGAAACATTTCTGAAGATGCAGAACAACGTCATGCCCTATTTTGCGCACGGCGCATAAAACACACATTCTCGCATATTTAGGAATAAAGGACGTTCCAACGAAAATGTGTCGCCACCGACACATCTGGACCTAAAGGGTTAAGACAGGTTTAATTTTTAACTTTTAATCAGAGTGTAGTATAACAGGAAAATGGCAAAACTGGTTGAGTCACATGACCTTATTTTAATACAGCTTGACTAAAGTCAAAGTTTCTGACATCAAACATGTGCAAACAGTCAACAAGTCCAGACTCATCATGTTTTCTCTGCTCCCACACGTATCATTCTTTCATTTTTTGGAGTCAAATACATTTTTTAAACATCTGTTGTCATGCCTGGTGATTCAAACTGACACTTATACTGACAAGACTAATGGCCTGGGGGGCTCCCTGACTACAGCAGTCACTTACCGAAACAGTTAAACACAATTCTCTTCCCTCCCTTCCTCACTTCCTCTCTTCCTCTCTCTGCGTGTCTCTCTCTTTAAAGTGTACTCACCCGAGCATGAGGAAGACACAGGAGCGAGCCTCATATTTTTAGGTGGAATGCCAGTCGATGTGCGCAGATCCATCAGTGTTTGTCTCCCGCTGAGATACTGAGATGATGGATGGATGTAATGGATTGATTTAAGCCTGTGCTCCCCTAACTGACTGACTGAATACTGGAGTGAATTGTACAGCAAATAACTGGGCTCTGTGAGGCGTGCATACACTTCCTCAGCAGTCAAGTTCATCAATCACTGCGCCTGATTGTTATGTAAGGCTGTCTCAAGGTTATTGTGTATGCTTTATTATTTTATAATGAGGGAGGCATTTGACATTACTTTGTCTATGTTTGCTTCAACATTATATGGAATCTCTCACTGAGGTCTTGTTACAGAGACGGATTGTAACTCTGTGCATAAAGTATTTGTTGTTTCACTGGGAAGAAGAACTTGAGTTTCTAAGTAATGATGTTGTCTGCCGGAGATGAATAGATACCACTAACCCATACATCACTCTGTTGATAAAGTATATTAAAAGTCAACTTCATTGCACTGTGTGATAAATCTTATTTCACTCAATTATTGTGCTTGTAGAACTCTTCATGCACCAAAATTTGGTTTTGGAGCTAAATCGAACATTTTTAAGTACACAAATTTCCTTACGCTCACATTAAGACCTGGTGATTCATGTCCCATAAATTGTTACATCATCACCGGCTAAAGATGAGCATTGCTGCTGCTGGTGAGCAGGTGGAAAGACTCAAACTTGCAGCATTCATGAATTATGCATAGTAGTTATCTGGGGGCAAAGATTGGAAAAACATCTTTGCTGGTTAAACTGGAGGTTTTTTTTTTTAAATCAAACCAGCACCACACAATGTTTTACTAACATAATATAAAAAAAACCTGTTTTCTGCAAAATGCATAACAATGAAGTTTTCAGAAGTGAAGTCAATCTTTTTGCAATTGCAGTTCTTTGCTTCCTCAAGCACAGTCATTTGGGTGAAATATTGTAGCACCATAGACAGAAAAGTCTTTCATTAGACACATTTTTTCACAGGATGCAGCAAACTTTTAAGTTGACTAGAAAAGTATTAAACACCAAATCAAACACTAAATAACTAAATACACTTTTTCTCCTTGATTGGGAGATCATCAAAAACTTGTAATGTCTGTTAATTCCTCACCTTTTGGTAGCTGGGTCATTGTTTTGTAGTGTTGTGCTTTCAGACTAATTCCCTGTGGTCTTGTATTTCTTGTGCATGTGAACTGCTGAAACCTGGTTTATACAGATGAATGACGTCATTTTAGCAGCTTTACTCCCTTGTGTGATCCCGCTCACACAGAAAATTCCACGTTGCGCACCTTTTCAACTGCCTGGCAGAGAAGCAGACAACGTGGTGGAAAAACAGGAGTTCTGAGTGTCTAAAATGCAAAAATACAGGCATTTATTTGATTCATCACCCAGAGATCACTGTGATAACCATGTGATGACAATTCCTTGAAGTCACACTTGGCAGAGAAGAGGAATGTGTGAAAAAAAATCTCGCAATAGTTGAAAACTACGGAGCCCCCTAAGGGTCAAGGAGGGATGTTTTTTTTTTTTTTTTTTTTTTTTTAAGGAAGACTTTTCCCTGCATCCAATCGGAAATCAGATATCAGATGGTTTTCCGTTTTTCGTTTACCCATACCAACACGAGGCCCCTGTCCTCCCACTGTTATATGTCATTGTCTTTTTATGTTTCTTGGACAGGATGTAACTGAAATGTAATTCTGTTGCTCTAAAACATGTGCAATGGTGAATAAAGCATCTTGAAACAAGAATATTCTTGTCACTCCCTGTGGATACATAAGTGATACCATCTTGGAGATAATTGTACATTGCTTTAAAAATATTATTGTCTATTGAAACCACTTTTTAGATTTTCAAAATTATAAGGATTTAAACTTTTTTAAACATGTCTTCTCTTCATTTGCGCCCTCCTCTCTCTTTGTTTTTTTCCTCCTTGTTGTGGCACAATGCACAAATAATTCTTTGCGAGCACAGTGGGTGTAGAGAACAAAATCCAGTTTTGAAGAGTTAAATAAATTATAGAGTAAAGGCTCTCATTTTATGCAAGCTAAAACAACAACTTTTTATTTTATTAAATCATTCATTTTAGTGATGAATTATTTTCCAGCCTGAAAGTTAATGTGAGTTGTTTATTACTTTAGTACTTTCTTTCGGGATGAAGAGGGAGACTTAATTATGAATTTATTTCATCTGAAGTCTCTATTCTGTCATTGTTGTTGTTCTAGGACTCCAAAGTTGGCTTCTCAAAACTTCAAAAAATCTGCAGCAAGTATCGACCGTCATTTTTCTTCTCTTTCCTCTAAGGTTAAATGTCAGAGTGAAACCAAAAACAATATGACACTGAATCACTCAGCTGCAGATTTGTGGGTTTTAGACGTTGATGGTTCTTTTATAGAAGTGGAGACAGCCCATTGTTTGAAATGTTTCCAGTCTACTGAGAAAATGTGGCACCATTGTCTTTGTATAACCAGCTGTAGTCACAAATAAAAGGCTCTGGAGTGAACCACAAGACTTCATGAATTAAACATCCAGGTGCTCAGCTGGAAGTAAGTGGATCAAAAACCGAGCGCGGCTGTGTGCAGGAGTCGATGTTGATTGTATAAGCTAAAAAAGAAATATTAAAATTCAAAGAAATAAAAGGATTCCAAGAATTATCACAGCGGCTAATGCCAGAATAAAAGACTTCTTAATTATTCTCTTTCTGCTTTGTACATCCCATCCTATTTCTGTACAGTGACACACAAAGACCCCTCAGACTGTTATCATTGTAGAAAGATGAAGCAGTACAGTCTGTACAGTTAACCATGCCTATTAGCCACCAGTAGGGGATCAAACAGATTCACTGCACATGAGGTCTGGAGCTGTGATAGAAAATGGTTTCCTACTTAAAAAGATTTCTCTAGAAAACAGGGATCACAAGATTAAACCTGGCATGCGTTGCATTTTATGCAGATGCTGTAGATCAATAACGACCAATCCTATGGCTAATTTGTGGGCGCTGCCGTTACTGCGGTGGAACAGGGGTCTACTACCATTTGCTGGCCATGACGGAAGCAGATGAAAATGTCATAGAAGCACAAGAGTATTGTAATAAGAGGGCTAAGGTGTCAGTCATATTTCACAGCTTAAGGATTTCACCCATGTAAATCTTTATCTTATTTTGAAAATCACACAAAGAAGTGAAATCACGTCCAGAGTTCACGCTACACTCTTGTAGCTGACCAGTCTACAGGATTCACTTATACCACTATATGGCATAACCAGTGTTTACAGAAAACAAAACAGACAAAAACACAAACACTGATCCAGCTCCATGTCTCATGCCTGAAATACACTGCTCCTGTCTGCGCTCCAGTTGCAGTGCCTTTTGACTGCATTTGTCAACTCACACCGGCTGCGTGTTTCATCCGCCAAGCCACAGGGATGACAGACAGTTGGTGTTGTGAGATCGAAGAGTTCCCATGCTCCCCACTCCATTGAAAAGTCTCTCCTCACTCATGTTGGTCTGTGAAACCTTAAACCTGTTGACTCTTTGCGTGTCTTCACCCATTATGTCCGTTTATCACGGTAGTCAAACTAAATACGATCTAGTTTTGACACGGGTTGTTTTATTTTGAAAGTCACAGTCTCTTTATGATGGTTTTTTCCTCATAAGCTGGTAAATTCAGCTGCGACCACTGCTCACCTTGAACTTTTGATCCAGCCGTCACAATTAAGTTTCACCGTTGACAAAAAAAATTGATCCTCAGGGTCAGTAAAAGTTAAGTCTTCCATTTGTTTTTAGTTCAAAGCTATCCATTTATAGTTTATCCCTCCATCAACTGAAGTTATATTTTTACTGCTATGAGCCTTGGTTGCCTTGAACATGCTAACCAGCTCCTACTTTCTGTTTATGTCATACATTTTCAATTAGCCATGTGCTGCTTACGTGATCAGTAACTTTAGCACTGAACAGAATGGCATATCAGAGTATAGAGATCTATAGAGCTCTATCTATATATCAATTTTTTTTTTTTTTCTGTTTGTTAGTGCTCCCTCTCCTTCTCCGCTGTATTCTGTTTTTCAGGTCCTTTTTGTTGAAGTTTTCAATATACCAGGAACTAAGAACTTTAAACCTTTGTGTTGTGTCCAGTATTATGTTGGATACTTGAGTCAGTCATAACATAATAATATGGGTTCTTTAAGAATCCTTGGTTTTAAATTTCTTCATTGCAGTCTTCACTAATGAATATAATCTGTACTGTATTTTGTGGAAAACAGCTCTTTTACACCAAAATACACTAGATGCAGCACTGGATCACATAGTTGTAGATATGAAGAGGAGACATGTTCATAGTCGTTCAAGTTAATGTGTCATCTCACACTGTATTTGCTCTGTTGCACTCCGGCTGTGTCCCTGCTCCTAGTTTTCCTGGATCCTGGAGCAACGATGTGTTGATTTACAAAAGGCACATCAAGCAGGTGTGAAGTCATCATGGAAACTACCTGAAAGTGCCCCGTGACTTTTGAAATAAAAATGGTGGTGGTGGTGGAAACGAAAAAAAAAGAGATGGTTTAAACTGATTGTTGCCCCTTGTGTGGACGTGGTACGTGTATTACAAAAAGGGGGACACCCTGTTTAAAGACATAAGGCCAGAAGTGTTAAAAGATGTTGTTCGGCTTGAGGCTGATTGCAGAAAGACTGGAAATCACACACACACGCACCAAACCAAAGGAACAGACGTTTACAGCAGAAATAAACATGTTTACAACCTGGTTTAAAAACAGCTTGGGTCTGAATAGCTAATTTCTCTATCAGCACACACTGTGCAGGGGTGAATATTTTTCCAACTCAGCAGTTTAGAAGATATTAGGATCTCAACTAGGCTGCTATATAAAATTAAGCCGTGAATAAAAGCATTTTTTACAACAAACAGGAATCTTAACAGCTCTTTAAGTCAGTGCATTACCAAAGACTTCTTCCCCCACTGTTTCTTATGTTCACCCCATGCCAACATCTGCACATGTGTTCAGAAACCTAATCCTGCCCTTGCTTTCGTCTCTCCAGGGATGCTGCATCCAAGAGGAGTAGAGGCTTCCTGTTAACCCCGTGGAGTGTTTGGCAAGATGAGCTCCTCTCAGGTCTGGAGTTTTATCCCTGTTTTGTTTTCACCCGCTGCTTTGCCCTTGTTTTAGGAGAGAAAGGCTGAGTGATTGGGGAGGACAGATGACTATTCAAGTTTGGGTTGGAGCCAATCCCGATCCCTCCTCTTGTTTTCCCGCTCAAGGTCGACGGCAGGAGGAGGGTAAAGGGTGTCGTTCTGTCTCACAGAGGTACAAATCACAGTGGCAGACAGGCAAAACACCTGAGCGAACATGCACTTACTGAGACCTTGCAATGCACTTGCCACACTTTTTCAAAACTTTTATTCAGGAGTGTTTGTTTCATATCACAAAGATTTATGCTTTATTGTGTTTCAATACAACAAAACATACATGGCAGGATCTATGAAGTCATGATGTGTCGGTTTTGTTCAGTATCAAAGGCAGAGAATAAAGCGGAGAAAAGACAAATACTGATATTTTCATCTCTTTTCAAAGTAAAAGCCCCATTTGATCATATTTATTGATTTCAGCATGACAGAAAATATAGCTCTCAACTTCAAGAGGCGATTGATATTTCTTTGAAGGTGATGAAAAATGTGTTTAAAGAGGAGCAAACACGTCTCATGTAATAAATATATCTCTCTCCTTCATTTATTCTACCAACAGTTTGCAAAATATAAAGTTCACTCACCTTGCATAACAATCCACTCATCTACTCACAGTTTCTGCTCTTCTGTTTTGAAATGTAAGGAAATTGAGAATTGCGTTGTTAAGCGGGAGAAACAGATAATTGGTCTCAGAGGAAGTGATACATGATCTGAAGTTTGTTGTGGGAGATCTTTATGCTGCTTTAAGACACAGCCAGGGGCGCCTCTGGCAGTCAGCCCACTTTATTATTTCTTTTTCTTCCTGCACACACACACACACACACACAAACAGCTTTTTTTGCCTCACTTTCGAAAAACAAACTCAAGAATGTCAAACTGAAGTACATTTCAGGTTCAGTAGATTTCTGGAACTTATTGCCTCCTCTTTTTTGTTGAACATATTTCAACTCTCCCTTATATTACATGTATGTTATGTCAAAATCTTAATATATACAAAGCCAGAACAATCAACAAATTTAGGCCCCATTGAAACACATAACTTTTCACACTATTTCACTGGCTTATGACCTATACTGCAGCCAGGCAACAGGGGTCGGGGCATCTGCTGAAAGCTTCAGTTAGAGCTGAACGTCGTTACTTCCACTAATTATACAGTCTATGGTTACATCAGCACCAAACTCAGAGAAGAAAGTAAAAAGAAGTTTTAACTAAAGCCTAACAACAATTGTACAAATACCACCCATTACCTATCAGGTCAACATTACAAAGGCCAATGAAATCACAGCTATATATTACCTTCATTATGTATTTATCATGGCTCTTTCCTCTCTCTCTTTTTTTTAACTGACACTTCTCTCCTGTTTATGATAGATTGTTAAATCAGTAAAAATGCAATACACAAATGATTAAAAATGAGATTAAGGATTTTTACAGATTTCTATATTGAATTAGAGAGGAACTATTTAAAACAGATAATTAGAGGGTATTTATTACAAGCTGGATTCTAAATGTGGGTTAAATATATTTTCAGCTGTCTCTCCTGTCAGCCACTTGTAGATGAATATTTTTCATGTATTAATATTATTGTTAGTGTTGCAAGCATCATTCAGACCCTCTTTATGAGTAAAAGTAATTATAAAAGTTGAAAAAAAAGTAATAAACCCCTGCTAAAAACTCTACTGTCATACAGAATTAATTTGTTTCCTCTGGTACAGGGGTGCAGACAAAAGCAATCAATCTCAGGCTAATTGATCAGAGAAAGTCAACTTGATGGATCACTGATCTTGATGGAGTTTGGGTTGAGTCAATAAAAATCTTTGAGAGAGAACTGATGTTAAAAATAAAGTATTATAATCATTTTTTTAAGCACAGAAGTTTGATTTTTTTATTTTAAATCATCCATATGAAATTTGACTTTGGATAATTTTCTCAATAAAAAAGGTTTTATTTGATAAATTTGATGTACACATACTTACATGCTGTGGTGAAGTGATGATCACTGTTGCTTCAAAGCAAGAAGGTTCTTGGTTCAATTTCCTGGCTGAGCAGGAACCTTTCAGTGAGCAGTTTGTCAATGCTACAGTCTTAAAACACCCTCATCAGGTTGACTGGTCACTGGTCACTGTGTGTGTTTCTCTACATGGTGGCCCTGTGATAGGCTGGAGACCTGTTCAGGTGACCCTTATAACACGTAGCCCAGAGACAGATACTCTCCAGCCCTGTGTGACCTCAAAAGAGAAAAGTTGTACAGATAATGATTAGAGGGATGTTCAGAGTAGGAGTTTCTGTGCGGCGGCTTAATTTAATCCCTTATTACATTTCATCATGCTTTATTAAAACGCGTGCTCTGCACTTATGGATTATGGATTTATGAACATGATAAATTCATACAGTAGTGGAGGACGTATAGAAACGACTTTGATTCAGGACATGATTTGAGTGTTTATTCCTCATCTAGCTCCAGCCTTGTACTTTCTCATTCCTCTTCCCAGAGAGCGAGTTATATTGCTCCGACCGTTGATTGGCAGCGTCTCCGACCCCCGGGGCGATACCGCACCAATCACCGAACACAGTTTGTCTTCACCTTTGCATGAATGTCAGAGGCTTCAGGGCAAGATTACTGCAGAGGCTTTAGAGGAATCCAGTTAGTCAATTCTGACATTTGATTTCCATAAAGTACAAGAGGAGGCAGATCTGTGCAAACTGACTCTACTGGAAGTGTTTTCTCTCTGATCCTGCACAGAGACATATTAATATCCAAGAGATTGTTTTTCTACCAACAGTGATATGAAGGATGACTTATTAATTAGCTTATCAAGAAAACAAATGTCCACTCTCCTGTTCATTCGGCTCAAAGCGACACAATCACACACACATGCCAAAGGTTTGTAGCTTTTGTTTTATCCTTTGAAGGAATGATTTGGTTTCCCTGAGGCTGGAGGATAAGACCTCTGTAAAGGCAAGAGTTACATCTTCATAAAGACGACTGCTGTGTGCTAAACAGGTAAAAACAGGAGCCGCACTGTCTTTTATCATGATCAAATACAGATTCTCAAAATGAAATCAATCACTTGACAAGATGTGTACCAATGAAGTGTTGTAAATGATAACACCCGCTGCTTGATGCATGTTTGTGGATACAGCTTCTATGAGAAGAAAAAAGAATGTCATCACACAGTATATATTCCGTTACATACTGTATGATGTGGACAGTATCCACGCCTCCACCCTCTTTCCAGTGTAAGAAGTGAAGCCAAATCGTGTCTGACTGACAGTGATGTCTTGCGTTGGTGTAATTTGGTGCCAAACCATGCATAGAAGTGGCTTGTGGAGCTGCTGGACACACATCACACCCTTTTGGCTGATCAACAAACACACATTTTATTCACTGAATGTGGCGGTTTTTCCCCAGAAGCCAAGGGAGGCCTGTCTTCTCCGATGAAATATTGCAAGAAAGGCAAAAATATATATGTTTATATTTATTTTATGTGTTTGTCATTTCCTTGTTGTTTAAACACTACATCAGCGTACCTCTGCTTTGGTGAAGCATGTTACTCGTCAAAGCCTGCTTCATCTTGCCTCGCCTGGATAGAAAAAAAACAGCTTTTATAAGCCAATTAGATTAAAGCAAGGCTCATTGTTTGATTATTATTGTTACTGGCATTTTTATAACATCCCAATACAAACAAAGCCCACAACCTAGCCTAAGACACACATAAATGCACACATACAACCAGAGAGGAGATACACATATTACAAATATTTCATCCTAACCCTGCGCCAAAGACACAATCCTTATACATCATCCATGTCAGTTCTTAATCAAAGGTGACCATGATTAAAGTGATTTTAAATAAAATAGGACAGAAAAAGAGAAAAAATCATTATACATCATCCATAAATGAGAAACAATAATCATAATTATAACAGAATAAGTAAGTCCATACATACACAGATGATGTGAAGACAATTCCAAATATTGCAAGAAGGGACCCCAAGAATTTTCACTTTTATATTTACCTTTTGAATCATTAATTTGCAATTTCTCTATGTGTATCACTGAGACAAGGTCCTGCAGCCAGCTTCTGAAACATGATGAAGCTGGTGTCATCCAGTCTTTCAAACTAATATTTTTCCCTACTACTATTCCCAACGTGAGAGCTGAGAGAGATATAGGGCAAGGCTAATTGTTAAAAGGTTGATGCATCATTGAAAAAAAATCTTGTGGGAAGCTGGATCAAAATTGGCATTTAACCAACCACAAACGGTTACAACAAGCACTCACTCTATGTAAGTGAGCTACCACGACCAGCTAGCACATATGGCAACTAGTTAGTAATCAAGCTCTACAGAAAGTGCAGTGCTGATCAGTCACTGATATCAAAAAATGTCATAAATGAACACCAAACACAGCCAGCAGTCCTATCCAAATTGTTAGAGTGAGAGACATGCACGAAAGAAAGGAAAAAAATAATAGCCCATAGTTGCACATGAGAAGTAAATGAAGCATTAACCTACAGCAGCAGCCTGTGTTGGCATTTTACTTTTATATGTTAATGAAAATGATACAGTAAACAAAAGAAAAATGAATAAAACAAAAAATAAACAAAACAATGTTATAAAAAAATTCCTACCCAGTCACTGCCATTGATACTATTAGACAGTTTCCCCAGTCCCATTGAAAACCTTATTGTACATCTTGAAAAGAGAGTTAATCAAGCTGGATCTGGAACCAAATTTAAAGGTTGTGTACAGAATGAAGAAAAAGTTTTCAAATTTCAATGAACTGTGCATTTAAGTCATGGAGTAACAATCTTACTTTTTTGAGCTTTAAGCCATGATATCTGCTAACCATTGAGTGTGTGTGGAAATGTTGGTCAGTACAAGCCAGCAAATGATGTTTTTTCCCAGTTATCAGATACAGCATCATCCTCAAAACAGAATTTCATCTATATTTTCTGTGAGAGCAGTGGGCAAAATTACTTGTTACTTGTTACTTGTTACTTGTGACAGAACACAAGTAAAAATGAAGACTGAAGGAAGAAACCTGAGGAAGTGCAAAGGAGTTCTTCAAGTTGATTGGCTGCAGGTGCTGCCATCTGGCGCAAGAGGAAGTGCCCTTTTTTCTTAATAATGCAGCTAAAACTGACCACAACAATAATTCAAAATCAGCAAAATCATATAACATTTAACAACATTCATCACTTAGTGCTAGATATTCATTTAGAGCCAAGTCTGAGAACTTCTAGCTCTTTCTACCCCTATGGACAAAGAGCAGAAGGGTCAGATTAAGTGGTTAAGTGTTCCCCTGAGTCTTCAGACATCTCTCAAAAGTAGAAAAAGAACTCTGCAGATCTTATGGAGTTGTGTAATTCATTCGACAATTTAGGAACAGCTTGCATAGTTGCTGTATGATAGTCGTTATACAGTATGTTTAATGCTCAGCTGTAATGAAGCAACAAGACGTTTACCAGCTTTGCACGCTCCAGCAGCTCTCCCTCACACTTTAGCCTAATTACAGGCACAGCATCATGCAAACACTCATCATATTGACACCTGATGTGACTCTCAGGCTTACAGCCTCTCACGAACGCTGCCCTCTTTTTAACACGTACACTAAAGTTAACGAGAAGTGAAATAACGGTACCGTGACGGTACCACAGCAGTAATTTGTTGGCATGAAAATAACAGTTGAACAAATTAGTTGTTTGCTCTAGTTTCCTCAGTGACTTTCTTCACAGGCCACCACTGCTCACTGATAGTAAAGCTCTAAGATGGACTCAGCTCAGTCAAAGCAGATTTTTGAGCTGGTTTGAAGCTTACACTCACAGTTAGACAGAGCTTAATGACATATTCTCTCAGCAATCTTCTTTTTCTTCTTCTCTGCTAATCTAGTAAAGAGCCCTACAGGAACCTGTGAAACTGTCAGCCAATCCTCTGTCCGAAGAAAAAAAAAGTTGGACTTACAACTCAATGCTAGAAAATAAACTGGCATTTCTTAAATTATTTTCTATGATGAATTAATTTCGAATTAAAATTGATCCCAAACTGAACTAACTTCAGCTTTTCTAATTTTTTATGTTTCTATTTAATGTGTATATTTTACTTGATATTAAATTTAAATTGCTCTTTCTATTCTTAGTATCTTTATATTTCTACCATTTTGCTATACTGTCTCACTGTGGTCTTAGTCACCAGGTAAATTTATTGATAGCGTCTGTTTTCATATAATCGAAACAAGAATCACTTTGAAGAAAAAGATTGTGGAAGTCAGCTTATCTGCTAACTTGTAAAAGCCTTATTCCGTCACTTAATTCCAGCTATCGGTTGTGCTAAACACAGCAGACCTTGCACCTTTGGGAACCATGTACATGTGAATTGGATAAGTTGATGGTAAGAATTAGACAAGAAAATGAAAACCTATGTTCCTCAGATAGGCTCTAATAAAAGCAAGAAAATGATGGTGTTTGACTTCACTTTAGGGGAGTTGTTGTGCTGTTCTTATTTGAATACACTGTTTTCATTCATGCATACAACCCTGGATATCTCTGGATTAAAATAGAAAAAAGTTTATGTTAATTGTTCAGAAATAAAGATTTTAGAGTCTATTATATCAAATCAGCTCACACAGCATAAAAAGAAGCTGGACAGAAGTGTTCCTCTTTTTGAAATTATGATGCAAAGTGTTTTCACTGAGCACATTCAGGGCTGTGTAAGACCATATAGAACACATAAAGAACACATTGTGGTTGTGTGTTCAGATGTGTTTATGGTGACATATGAGACTAAAATTGTTCACACAGTATAAAGGAGTTCTCAGGTGGGTTGTTAGTTTTTACAAATATGAAGTCACACCCTCCCTGTAATAATGAGTGAATGTTGGATAACACTTAATGTGTGAACTCTCTGAATCATTTGTTGCCTTTCTCTTTTCTCTTTCCAGCGAGTTGGAAATCAGGTGACCTTTGACCTTGTGTTATTGAATGAATGCTAAATGAAAAGACACAGTCTGTCAGACACGTCTGTGTATTTATAAATGGTGCTCTGAAGTAGCCAATGAGCAGGCGGGGAATGACCTTCAAACTGACTTCTCTCTGTGTCCTTGTGGGTGGAGAATCTCTCAGCATCAACAACAGATCCTGTTGCCTGAGCAGTCGTCCCCTGGGTCCATTTCTTTGCTTCTGAGCAGACACCATGTCCAGTTTTCAAACAGCATCTCTGCATTTAAATCTTGTTGAGAGCTTACATTTGAAATGACTCTTTTGTGTTAATCACTCATTCCTGTCTTTATATGGGGATTCAGACTATATCCTGTCAACTTCTCATTTACAGAGATAATTTCCTAAATTTATGTGAATAAAGTCATAACCGTGAAGCATCTTTTGAAGTTATACTTCAATATACGTCTCACAAATAATGAAAAATGTAATATTTCCGCACAAAAGCATCAAATTGTCATAACTATTAGGACCCTGAAAAGATTCTTCAAGATACTGAACGCTCTTATTTCACCCTCCTCATGTGGGCATTGGGATGCTCTTCTGATACAACCTTTCAGAGGAAAAATTGTTTTCTTTTAGCATTGTTTATGACTTTATTCTTGTAAATTCAAGAGATTCGTTTTTGTAAGTTTTAAGATAAATCTAGTGAATACCCCTTTCAAAAGAAAAAAACATGACTGGCCTCAATCCTCTGTCACAGAGCTGGGTCAGAGTCACTTTAAAGAAAAAAAAAAGAAAGAAAAGTCAAGCCAATCAATCAATCAATCAGTCAATTAATCAATCAATCAATCTTTATTTACATAGCCCCAAATCATAACAAACGTTATCTCACTTAACAAAACATTAACAGGTTGATACCTGTAAATTTATTTATTTATTTATTCAATCACTCATTCATTTATTCCTCATTTATCATCCATTTATTTATTTATAATTTATTTTATTTCATTTTATTTTACTTTAATTTATTTTGTTTTATTAACAGACACCCAAAATCAAGACAAGGATCAAGACAAGACAAGATATGATGACAAGACAAGACAAGGGATCTTATCTCATCGTAACCCACCATGAGTGTAGCACTTTGCAGCAGCTTTTAGCAAGTTACAGTGGAAAGGAAAAACTTCCCTTTAACACCAATCCATTTTTTTTTTTCATCTGAGTTCCAGTCCTGTCCAGGTGAAGTCCTGGTACTTTGGCCCATAGCCCCCATAGGTCAATAAATAGTTGTCATACAGTGCATCTATAAAGTATTCACAGTGCTTCAGTTTTTCAACTTTCACTTTTTTGTTCCGTTACAGCCTCATTTCAAGATTAAATAAGTTTGATTTCTCTTATTTTTGCAAATTTATTAAAAATAAAAAACTAAGACATCAGACACACATACACAAGTATTCGCAGCCTTTATCACAAAGCTCATAGTTGAGTTCTGGTGCATCCTGTTTTCACTGATCATCCTTGAGATGTTTCTACAGCTTCATTAGAGTCCACCTGTGGTAAATTCAGCTGATTGGATGGAATTTGAAAAGACACCTGTCTATAAAAAGTCCAACGGGTGACAGCACATGTTATGTTGCATCATCATAGTCTGTGAGATCTGGCTCCAAAAGATGCTCTACTCAGGTGGAGTTTATCATCATTTGACCTGGATTTTATTAAATCAGGTCCATTATTGTCACTTTCAGACCTGGGGATCTTTTTTTATGCAGTCAGGATCTGCAGCATTTTTTTTATTACTCTTGACTCACATTTTTAGTTTTGCATGGGGTTGTTATTTTACGGCACATTTGGTGTTGATAAAAAACATTCATCTCTTTTTTATTATTTATCTTTTTAAGCACTTTTTTTTTGTTTAAGTGAGCTCCCATTATTTTTTTTCTCCTGATCCTTGCACCTTTTTGAATTTGCATCATGTCTGCATGTATTTGTGAGTTTCCTCTAATGGGGGCTGTATGGGCTGTTGCACATCAGTTCCTCTTGTCAGCCACTGTAGTTTTATAGCAGCATCATGCATGCAATGATAAAAAATTCCAGCAGCTCACGTCTATAAGGGGGTTAATGCTATGAAGAGAACACTGTGTACCTTCTATATAGAGAAACACACACATAGGCTCATAAATCCATGCAGTCAGCAGCACCTAAAGCCAAAGGTGGACACTGAGCAGTGGGGGAGAAAGACCTTCACTCTGACTTTGTCCCTCTTTGTCCTTATGTGTAGAGAATCCCAAAGTATCAACAACAAAAAAACTGCAGTCTGAGAGCAGGTCCCCGGGGTCTGATTAGCTCTGCGGACCCCCGGTCCTGTCACAGGGACGGCTCTCTAAGACTTGAGCCCACAGCTTGAGGGCAAAGCGGCTCTTTGTTTCATAGGGAGTGTGTCCTGATTCCATTACTACACACACACACACACACACGCACACATGCACACACACTCATGCACATATATTACACAAGCCTGCTGATTGTTCACATGCATCTCAGACCTTGAAACTGACATGTGCCTGGGAACTCATTTATACTTCAAGAGGAGGGGGAACACGGAGTCTCAGCAGAGCTATTTGAGAGACAAACACAATGCAAGAATGTATATTCTGTTTTTCTTTTTTGTTTTTTTGATTTTTTTTGTATTTAATCTTTTTTTCTTTATTCAACAGGAGGATGGCAGAAAAGTAGAAAAACTGTCTATATACAAAGTACAAGGAGAAAAATTTCCTCCATTTTTTGTCCCTCCAATTTTGTGAAGATGTTTCCAACATATTCGCATATTGAGCAACTACATTTTGTGATATATAGTATAGTAGACCTTATTTACATAAAAGTATTCCTCTTCTTTCAGTGGAAAAAAGAAAAAAATATGTTTGTTTGTGTTTTTGCACCAAGGTTATTGTCAGAGGTTCATATATTGATGTATTATCACAGACTGGTATTTGTCAAAGTAATTGCAGGATATTGTTTTGAAATCATTTAAATGTCTGTAATGGCAAGAAGATATCATAAATTTATATGAAACATACATAATTTAAAAATAATAGTCATAACTAAATAGAATTGCATGGAACCATCCTTGTAATTTTCAATCAATTCTATGAAAGAAGAGCAAAGTTATAAGAAAATAACTTTTGAAATCAGGTCACATTTACTCATAGACAACAGGAGGGTTAGAAGGAGAAAACAATGCTGCTGTGTTTTCAGTATTCTGCACCATTATGTTGGATCATATAACAAGAGCTAGATTGAGTAAAAATGACTGGAGGAGACTTTTCTGGAAAACTTTCAGAACCTTTGGTCAAATTAAGGAAGCACTCCTCCTTACTATTTAGACTTTACACCAGATTTATGCTCCACTCTCTTTTCCTCGTCTACTTATTGATTTACTCTTCTTGCCCTCCCATTTCTAAAACCCAGCCTCTGGTTCTGGCCTGTTTTCACTCCAGTGTCAGAGCAGAGTGAAATTCTACCTTGTGGAGAAAAGAAGGGAAGAATAAAAGATGTAGTTGTGCCCTGTAACTTCTGTTATGCAGGGTTTTAGTGTTGGTTTTGCAAACTTGTGTGGAGATACTCTTGGGGGGAAACAGTGTTGAAGGACCCTTAAGGTGAAGAAAATAAAAGGCCAGATGCAAAGTCAGCTGTTTTGTGCGTCCCCGCTTCCAGAAGTAGAAATCTTATTCAGGTTTTCCAATATTGATGTTAATGTGAGTCCCAGACAGAGCGCCGGGCTCTATGTGAAACAATCCTGTTTGAATCAGCAGAACAAAAGTTTAA